>JAWMAR010003335.1:41129-84025 GCA_036785375.1 Leucoraja ocellata | reverse complement strand
TAGGTGACGGTGCTGGCTCGAAGGGCCGAATGGCCTCCTCCTGTACCTATTTTCTAAGTGATGTTTTGGTTCAAGACCCTCCCTCAGACTGATCTTCCGAGTCAGGACCCTTAATCCTTGCATATCCATTTTTAATGCTGTTTTTATTATCTTCAGTTTGTACCCAATTGGCCAGTTCATGCAAGCCCATATTCATAAGTTACAGGGGCAGAATGAGACCATTCGACCCATCAAGTCTACTCCACCATTCAATCATATCTGATCTATCTCTACCCCATGCTACTGCCTTCTCCATGTAACCCCTGACACCTGTACTGATCAAGAACCTATCAATCTCTGCATTAAAACTATCCACTGACTTGGCCTCCACAGCTGTCTGTGGCAATGAATTCCATTGAGTACTTTAGGTATGGTCCTAATACGGCCCCATACAAAATAAAATTGCTACTCTTGCACACAAAATGGCGGCGGCGCGGGCACACCGCGACGCCCCGTGTCTCCCTAGAATGGGAAAAATAGCAACGATCCCCTTACCTGCTTCAAGGCTGCTCACTCGGAGCAGTCTTGTACTCATCTCGTACAGCCGACAGGAACTTCTGGACTTCGGTTCCTGCGGCTGCAACAACTTTTTGGACGATCTCCCTCTTCCGACTGAGCTCATCAGAGCAACAGGGCACCCGACTGGAGACCGCCAGGTGAGTCGCGGGGTTGGAGACCGCCATCCGACCCGCGGAGCCCAACCGACCCTCGGTCCTCACCGGATCCCCGGTCCTCGCCCGACTCCCGGCCCTCGCTCGACTCCCGGCCCTCACCGGATCCCCGGCCTTGACCCGACTCCCGGCCCTCGCTCGACTCCCGGTTCTCGCTCGACTCCCGGTTCTCGCCCGATCCCCGGCCTGGACCCGACCCCCGGTCCTCGCCCGACTCCCGGCCCACGCCCGACTCCCGGTTCTCGCCCGATCCCCGGCCTTGACCCGACTCCCGGCCCTCGCTCGACTCCCGGTTCTCGCTCGACTCCAGGTTCTCGCCCGATCCCCGGCCTTGACCCGACCCCCGGCCCACGCCCGACTCCCGGTTCTCGCCCGATCCCCGGCCTTGACCCGACCCCCGGCCCACGCCCGACGCCCGGCCCTCACCGGATCCCCGGTCCTCGCCCGACTCCCGACCCACGCCCGACTCCCGGTTCTCGCCCGATCCCCGGCCTTGACCCGACCCCCGGCCCACGCCCGACGCCCGGCCCTCACCGGATCCCCGGTCCTCGCCCGACTCCCGACCCACGCCCGACCCCCGGTCCTCGCCCGACCCCCGGCCCACGCCCGACGCCCGGCCCTCACCGGATCCCCGGCCCTGACCCGACCCCCGGTCCTGGCCCGACTCCCGGTACTCACCCGATCCCCGGAGCCCAACCGTCCCGCGGAGCTGGAGAACGCCAGGTGAGTCCCGGAGCTGGAGAACGCCGCGGAGCTGGAGACCACCACCCGACCCGTGGAGCTGGAGACCACCACCCGACCCGTGGAGCTGGAGACCACCACCCGACCCGTGGAGCTGGAGAACGCCACCCGACCCGTGGAGCTGGAGACCACCACTCGACCCGTGGAGCTGGAGACCACCACCCGACCCGTGGAGCTGGAGACCACCACCCGACCCGTGGAGCTGAAGAACGCCACCCGACCCGTGGAGCTGGAGACCACCACCCGACCCGTGGAGCTGGAGACCACCACCCGACCCGTGGAGCTGGAGAACGCCACCCGACCCATGGAGCTGGAGACCACCACCCGACCCGCTGGGCTGGAGAACGCCAGGTAAGCCCCGGGGCTGGAGACCATCAGCAGAGCCGCGGGGCTGAAGACCGCCTGCGGAGTAACGCAGACGCGGAGCAACGGAGCGGCAGAACACCAGCGCGCACCAAGCCAGCTCGGCCCACCAGAAGCACCAACAGACGGCGACGGGTACGAAAACACCGCCGGGGACGCAGAGGTGGGTTAAAGGCCAGGTTGGAGCTAGCCCCACACAGGGCAGCGATTCCTAGCCTTTTCCTCGCCAACGTGCGCTCACTGGCAAACAAAATGGATGAACTCCGGCTAAGGATCACCTCCCACAACCGGATCAAGGACTGCAACATCTTGATCTTCACTGAAACTTGGCTCAACACTGACGTTCCTGACAGCGCCATCCAGCTATCGGGGCGTCATTTACTCCGAGCGGACAGGACATCAGACTCTGGTAAGACCAGAGGGGGGGGTCTGTGCATTTATGTAAACAAAGCATGGTGCACGGACTCCACCATCATCGAGAGTCACTGCTCAGCTAACCTTGAATTCCTCTTGGTTAGATGCAGACCGTTCTATCTGCCCAGAGAGTTCACCTCCACTGTTGTGACTGCAGCCTACATCCCTCCTGATGCTAATGCCAAGCTTGCAATGAAAGAGCTGCATACTGCCATTAGCAAACAACAGACTCACAACCCCGAGGCAGCCTTCATTGTTGCGGGTGACTTCAATCACTCCAACCTGAAGACTGTACTCCCCAAATTCCACCAACATGTATCCTTCCCCACTAGAGTAGACAAGACACTGGACAAAGTCTACACCAACATGGCTGAAGCTTACAAAGCCATCCCCCTCCCCCACCTTGGTCAGTCTGATCACGTCTCATTGTTCCTGCTCCCTAAGTACTCCCCACTCATCAGACGGGTTAAACCAACTGTAAAGACAGTTAAAGTCTGGTCAGAGGAAGCGGACTTCACACTTCAGCAGTGTTTTGGAAACACTGACTGGAAGGCGTTTGCAGCCCAGGCCACCCTTGACTCTCACACGGACATTGATTCCTATACATCCTCTGTTCTGGACTTTATAAACTCCACCATCAATAGTGTCACCTCCCTCAAACAGGATGACCATATACCCGAATCAGAAGCCATGGATGAACAGCGAGGTCAGGCTACTGCTGAAAGCACGGGACACCGCTTTCAGGTCAGGCGATGCTCGAGCCTACAGTTCATCCAGGGCTAACCTGAAGAGGGGCATCAGGAAGGCCAAGCACTGCCATAAGCTCAGGATTGAGGAGCACTTCAACAACAACTCCGACCCCCGACGCATGTGGCAAGGCATCCAGGCCATCACGGACTACAGACCCTCCAACATCACCCCCACATCCAGCGACGCCTCCTTCCTTGAGGAGCTTAACCACTTCTATGGCCGCTTCGACAGGGACAATCTAGAGACAGCCATCAACGCTGTGCTACCTGCCGATCACCAACCCCTCACACTCACCCCCTACGACGTGTACGTGGCACTGAGTAGGACTAATGCACGTAAGGCTGCTGGCCCTGACGGCATCCCCGGGCGCGTGCTCAGTGCCTGTGCTGCGCAGCTGACAGACGTCTGGACTGACATCTTCAACCTGTCACTTGCCCAAGCAGTTGTCCCCACTTGCCTTAAAGCCACCTCCATCGTGCCAGTGCCAAAACACTCCACTGCGGCAAGCCTCAACGACTTCCGCCCAGTTGCACTTACCCCCATCATCACCAAGTGCTTCGAGAGGCTGGTCCTGGCACACCTCAAAAGCTGCCTACCCCCCACACTGGATCCCTATCAGTTTGCCTACCGCAAGAACAGGAGTACGGAGGATGCCATCTCAACGGCACTTCACTCCGCCCTCTCCCACCTTGACAACAGAGACACTTATGTAAGAATGCTGTTCATCGATTACAGCTCAGCATTCAACACCATTATTCCATCAAAACTGATCACCAAACTCGGTAACCTGGGCATCGACCCCTCCCTCTGCAACTGGATACTGGACTTTCTAACCAACAGACCCCAGTCTGTGAGGTTAGACAAGCACACCTCTTCAACCCTCACCCTGAACACCGGCGTTCCTCAGGGCTGTGTGCTGAGCCCCCTCCTCTACTCCCTCTTCACCTATGACTGCACACCTGTACATGGTACTAACACCATCATCAAGTATGCAGATGATACAACGGTGATTGGCCTCATCAGCAACAACGATGAGCTGGCCTACAGGGAGGAGGTCCAGCACTTAGCAGCATGGTGCGCTGACAACAACCTGGCCCTTAACTCCAAGAAGACCAAGGAGCTCATTGTAGACTTCAGGAAGTCCAGAGGTGGCACGCACACCCCCATCCACATTAACGGGACGGAGGTGGAACGTGTTTCTAGCTTCAGGTTCCTGGGAGTCAACATCTCCGATGACCTCTCTTGGACCCACAATACCTCTACTCTGATCAAGAATGCTCATCAGCGTCTCTTCTTCCTGAGGAGACTGAAGAAGGTCCATCTGTCTCCTCAGATCCTGGTGAACTTCTACCGCTGCACCATCGAGAGCATCCTTACCAACTGCATCACAGTATGGTATGGCAACTGCTCTGTCTCCGACCGGAAGGCACTGCAGAGGGTGGTGAAAATTGCCCAACGCATCACCGGTTCCACGCTCCCCTCCATTGAGTCTGTCCAAAGCAAGCGCTGTCTGCGGAGGGCGCTCAGCATCGCCAAGGACTGCTCTCACCCCAACCATGGACTGTTTACCCTCCTACCATCCGGGAGGCGCTACAGGTCTCTCCGTTGCCGAACCAGCAGGTCGAGGAACAGCTTCTTTCCGGCGGCTGTCACTCTACTAAACAACGTACCTCGGTGACTGCCAATCACCCCCCCCCCCCCCCCCCCCGGACACTTATTATTCATTTTTTATTCAAATCGTTTGCTATGTCGCTCTTCAAGGGAGATGCTAAATGCATTTCGTTGTCTCTGTACTGTACACTGACAATGACAATTAAAATTGAATCTGAATCTGAATCTGAACATCTCTTACAATGAAGTCCAACACAGTTGTAATCTTCCTTGTTGCCCACTGTAAATAAATGCACATTTTGTTGACTTGTGACAGTCACTCAGAGCCCCTTAGAACACCAGCATTTCCCCCTCACCCTACATTTAAGAAAGTAATTGTCAGTTCTGTTTTGCTCTCGAGGTGTCGGTGAGTTGGTACTAAACACACATTCCATATTCTGACAGAAAAGAAGTTGTATTACCTTGATACGGATGAAGAGGAGATAGGTTTGCTGCTGAAGTTTAGCCGAGGTACATGAGGTTGGGAGGAATAGTCTAACGGTTTCACCACAGAGTGTGCGGCGATACGTTGCGCTCGGATTGACCACGGATGGATGTGTGAGAGGAGCGCGGGAGGACTATATATAACGGAGAAAAAAATCACCCCCACGCTATTTTTGATTTCTATTTACATAAATGGACTCAGATTTTAAGAAGCATAAAAGCACTAAGTGTATGATGTTTCCAGCTCTAATTTGTGTCAGGAAAATTGAGGTGATTATTGATAATTGTCGCTTCTCCGCGAGAGGTTAATAGCTGAGAGTTGTTTAAAACGCCTTTTTGAAAAACAAATCATTTATCTGGAGGAGGGGAAGCATCATAGCATCAGAGAATTTAAATCAGGGGAGGAAACTGTTCTGCCCATTGTGGGCGTGCTGGTTGAATGGGATAAAAACATACAACAGTACAGTATAGGAACAGGCCCTTCAGCCCGCAAAAATGTCCGTGCCGTACATGATGCCAAGACCATCACTTATCCACCTGCACATCACACATATCCCTCCATTCGCTGCATATCCATTTGCCTTTACAAAAGTCTTTTAAATGCCGCTAACCTATCTGCTTCAATTACCTCCCCCAACAGTGCATTCCAGGCATTCACCACACTCTATGTAAACAAATTGCCCTGCACATCTTCTGCACAACTTTGCCTCTCTTTGACGAGAGATATTAAGACGTTAGTCAAAAACAAGAAGGATGCATAGGGCTCAGGGAAAGGTTTAGTTCATTGTCACGTGTACCGAGGTACAGTGAAAAGCTTTTGTTGCATGCTAACCTGGGGAGGTGAAGAGGGGGTGAAGGGTGTTGGTCATGGGGATGGGTGAAGAGCGTATGTAAGAGGGTAACTGGGGTGGTGAGGGGAATGTGTACGTAGGGGCCCTCTGCAGGGACCCCACACTCCTTCTTCTTCTTCTTCTTGCGTTTGAGTGAGCAGAAGTCTGCAGCAGGGTGATGCCATCCGGTTCGACATCCGTAGGTGCCCGCCCTAAAAAGGGCGCATGCTCCGGGTTGGCGCCAAGCTGCGTTGCTGCTGCTGTCTCTGTTTGTTGTCGTTCACCTGACTGAGGTCAGTTGACACGGCTCACTCACCACAGGGAGGTCAACAACATGTAACCCCACTTTTTAAAAATGGAGGGAGAGAGAAAACGGGGAATTACAGACCAGTTATTCTAACATCGGTAGTGGGGAAACTGCTAGAGTCAGTTATTAAAGATGGGATAGCAGCACATTTGGAAAGTGGTGAAATCATTGGACAAAGTCAGCATAGATTTACGAAAGGTAAATCATGTCTGACGAATCTTATAGAATTTTTCGAGGATGTAACTAGTAGCGTGGATAGGGGAGAACCAGTGGACGTGGTGTATCTGGACTTCCAGAAGGCTTTCGAAAAGGTCCCACATAAGAGATTAGTATACAAACTTAAAGTACACGGTATTGGGGGTTCAGTATTGATGTGGATAGAGAACTGGCTGGTAAACAGGAAGCAAAGAGTAGGAGTAAACGGGTCCTTTTCACAATGGCAGGCAGTGACTAGTGGGGTACCCCAAGGCTCAGTGCTGGGACCCCAGCTATTTACAATATATATTAATGATTTGGACGAGGGAATTGAATGCAACATCTCCAAGTTTGTGAATGACACTAAGCTGGGGGGGGGGGGGGCAGTGTTAGCTGTGAGGAGGATGTTAGGAGGCTGCAAGGTGACTTGGATAGGCTGGGTGAGTGGGCAAATGCATGGCCGATGCAGTATAATGTGGATAAATGTGAGGTTATCCACTTTGGTGGCAAAAACAGGAAAGCAGACTATTATCGAAATGGTGACCGATTGGGAAAAGGGGAGATGCAACGAGACCTGGGTGTCATGGCATACCAGTTATTGAAAGTAGGCATGCAGGTGCAGCAGGAAGTGAAGAAAGCGAATGGTATGTTAGCATTCATAGCAAATGGATTTGATTATAGGAGCAGGGAGGTTCTACTGCAGTTGTACAGGGTCTTGGTGAGACCACACCTGGAGTATTGCGTACAGTTTGGTCTCCGAATCTGAGGAAGGACATTATTGCCATAGAGGGAGTACAGAGAAGGTTCACCAGACTGATTCCTGGGATGTCAGGACTTTCATATGAAGAAAGACTGGATAGACTCGGCTTGTACTCGCTAGAATTTAGGAGATTGAGGGGGGATCTTATAGAAACCTACAATATTCTTAAGGGGTTGGACAGGCTAGATGTAGGAAGATTGTTCCCGATGTTGGGGAAGTCCAGGACAAGGGGTCACAGCTTAAGGATAGAGGGGAAATCCTTTTGGACCAAGATGAGAAAAACATTTTTCACACAGAGAGTGGTGAATGGCTGGAACTCTCTGCCACAGAATGTAGCTGAGGCCAGTTCATTGGCTATATTTAAGAGGGAGTTAGATGTGGCCCTTGTGGCTAAAGGGGTCAGGGGGTATGGAGAGAAGGCAGGAACAGGATACTGAGTTGGATGATCAGCCATGATCATATTGAATGGCGGTGCAGGCTCGAATGGCCGAATGGCCTCTACTTCTGTACCTATTTTTCTATGTTTCTATGAGAACCATTAACATCTCACTGGAGCTGACAAGTGTCTTGTTTTCTGTAAGTGCAAATCATTTCAATAAAAATGATGTGTGAATAAACTCACTGTAAACTCTACCCCGCATGTTACCCCTCCCCCGCATGTTACCCCATCCCCAACTGTTACCCCTCCCCCACCGTACCTCCTCCCTCACTTGTCACCCCTCCCCCACCAGTTACCCCTCCCCCGCATGTTACCCCTCCCCCACCAGTTACCCCTCCCCCACCAGTCACCCTTCCCTCACCTGTCACCCCTACCCCGCATGTTACCCCTCCCCCACCGTGCCTCCTCCCTCACCTGTCACCCCTACCCCGCATGTTACCCCATCCCCCGCCTGCTACGATACGATATAACTTTATTTATCCCAGGAGGGAAGTCGATCTGCCAACAGACATAAAAAAACACAAAATACACAAAACCTGATATTAAAATGACGAGTGGAAGGATTTGGGGGGGGGGGGTGTTGGAGGGGAGGAGGGGGGACAGTCAGTCTTAGTCCACCCCACAACAGAAGGGGGAGGAGTTGTACAGTTGCACAAGGATCTCCTGTGGCGTTCTGTGCTGCATCTTGGTGGAACCAGTATGTTGCTTAATGCCACTGTCCCACTTAGGAAACCTGAACGGAAACCTCTGGAGATTTTGCGCTCCACCCAAGGTTTCCGTGCGGTTCCCGGAGGTTGCAGGTGGTTGCCGGAGGTTGCAGGTAGTGGAAGCAGGTAGGGAGACTGACAAAAACCTCCAGGAACCTCCTGGAACCGCACGGAAACCTTGGGTGGGGCGCAAAGTCTCCAGAGGTTTCCCTACAGGTTTCCTAAGTGGGACAGGGGCATAAGGTGCTCCTCAGGTTGACCAGTGTGTCATGGAGGGGGTGAGCTGTATTGTCCAGGATGCTCTGCATTTTGAGGAGCATCCTCCCTCCAAGACCATCTCCCATGAATCCAACTCCACCCCCTGGATGGAGCCAGCCTTCCTGGTGAATTTGTTGATCCTATCAGCGTCCGCAGCCTTCGCCCTGTTGCCCCAGCACACGGCAGCGAAGAGGATGGCACTGGCTACCATCGATTGGTAGAACATCTGCAGCATCTCACTGCAGACCTGGAAGGAGCGGAGCCTTCTCTAAAAGTACAGCCGGCTCTGTCGCTTTTTGTACAGGGCCTCAGTGTTCCTAGACCAGTCCAGCTTACTGTCCTAAAGTCCACCACTAACTTCTTAGTCATGTTGGTGTTGAGCTGCAGGTGATTCAGCCCACACCACTCAACAAAGTCATTGACTACACCTCTGTATTCAGCTTCCCTCCCCTCACTCACGCAGCCCACAATTGCAGAGTCATCTGAAAACTTCTGTAGGTGGCAGGAGACAAAGTCTGAGGTGTAGATGGTGAACAGGAAGGGAGAGAGGACCGTCCCCTGAGGGGCCCCTGTGTTGCTCATTACCATGTCAATGACACAGTTATGTAGCCGGACATATTGTGGTCATCCAGTCAGGTAGTTGCTGATCCAGGACACCAATGGAGGATCCACCCGCATCTTTGTCAGTTTGCTCCCTAGCAGTGCAGGCCGGATGGTGTCTGTAGATCAGTGTCACTCATGTTATGAGTCATACTTTGTAGCTACACCCACTAGTTTAACAGAAAGCTTCTCTGCTCTTTCTCCCTCACTTTTGAGTTACATGCTAAGATGGAGTTACCTATGATGTAATGCTAATAAAGTCTTTGGATCCTAATCACTGTGCATGACTTAAGTTATTCCAACAGCAGAAGCTCATCGTAGTGTCCGTGTCACTCCTTGCTTAATGATATTGCTCTCATTTTAGTTTGCTGTTTTCTCCGGTTTATATTACTATGGCTTCTGCTCTCAGAGATCCTGGTATTTGACGAGGACCTTGCGTATTTGAAGAGGATTTCTCACTTTAGATTGAAGCGGCTCACCCTACTGCTGCTCCCGGTGTCCGAGCGTCAATTCTTCTTAATCTAGCTGCTCGATGCATCGGAAGATTTCATTATGAACCGGCTAGATTTGACCCGGCTGGTGACCAGATCACTCCCGCTGAGTCTATCCGTGACCCTGACTGCCGACTATGCAAATTCCCACAGTTATGTGAGTTACATACTAACTTGGTCATGGAGAGGCATTTGTTCTTTTCCCGAAGCCAGAGACAGGGAGAACCTGTGGAGATGTATGTCAGTGCGTTGAAGCACATTGCCAGTCGATGCAATTTCAGGGATATATGTGATAGCTTAATCCGAGACTGTTTGATCTATGGTGTCCGCAATGATAAATTACGCAATGAATTACAACGGGATGCTGAGCTTACTCTAGAGACTGCTGAAAACCAGTTGCATTGCTGAAATGGCTCACGCTCATACAAACGTTTTAGGGGACTCTGCCGAGATGGCCTGTTTCCGTGCTGTAATTGTTATATGGTTGTATGGTTATATCAGCAGCTGCTTCTGAGCCACACTCATATCTGGTCAGGGCCGATGGTGGTACCTACAAGCAAAACAGACAACATATCCTGCCTGTGAATGAGCCAGGCTCTGTCTCCGGTGGGGAAAAATGGAGATCGTCTTCATCGCACACATGCTGGTCGTCTTTGCAAGCCGGTCGTGAACTACCAGGTCTATGTTTGACTTTCCTCCAGTTTATTACCAATTGCTATGCATGCCGTATTTAGTCTGTCTGTCTATCTACCTATCTATCTATCTATCTATCTATCTATCTATCTATCTATCTATCTATCTATCTATCTATCTATCTATCTATCTATCTATCTATCTATCTATCTATCTATCTATCTATCTATCTATCTATCTATCTATCTATCTATCTATCTATCGATCGATCGATCTATCTATCTATCTATCTATCTATCTATCTATCTATCCATCTATCTATCTATCTATCTATCTATCTATCTATCTATCTATCTATCTATCTATCTATCTATCTATCTATCGATCTATCTATCTATCTATCTATCTATCTATCTATCTATCCTCTGTCTACCTGTCTATCCATCTATCCATCTATCCATCTATCCGTCTATCCATCTATCCATCTATCCATCTATCCATCTATCCATCTATCCATCTATCCTCTGTCTACCTGTCTATTCTTTTATCCATCTATCCGTCTATCCATCTATCCATCTATCCGTCTATCCATCTATCCCTATCCATCTATCCATCTATCCATCTATCCGTCTATCCATCTATCCGTCTATCCTTTTATCCATCTGTCCGTCTATCCATCTATCCATCTATCCTCTATCTACCTGTCTATCCTTTTATCCATCTATCCGTCTATCCATCTATCCATCTATCCGTCTATCCATCTATCCGTCTATCCATCTATCCATCTATCCGTCTATCCGTCTATCCATCTATCCGTCTATCCATCTATCTGTCTATCCGTCTATCCGTCTGTCCGTCTATCCGTCTATCCATCTATCCGTCTATCCATCTATCCGTCTATCCATCTATCCATCTATCCGTCTATCCTTTTACCCATCTATCCGTCTATCCATCCGTCTATCCGTCTATCCATCTATCCGTCTATCCTTTTATCCATCTATCCGTCTATCCATCTATCTGTCCATCCGTCTATCCGTCTGTCCGTCTATCCATCTATCTATCTATCCGTCTATCCATCTATCCATCTATCCGTCTATCCTTTTATCCATCTATCCGTCTATCCATCTATCCATCTATCCGTCTATCCATCTATCCGTCTATCCATCTATCCATCTATCCGTCTATCCGTCTATCCATCTATCCGTCTATCCTTTTATCCATCTATCCGTCTATCCATCTATCCATCTATCCTCTGTCTACCTGTCTATCCTTTAATCCATCTATCCGTCTATCCATCTATCCATCTATCCGTCTATCCATCTATCCGTCTATCCATCTATCCATCCGTCTATCCTTTTATCCATCTATCTGTCTATCCATCTATCTGTCTATCCGTCTATCCGTCTGTCGTCTATCCGTCTATCCATCTATCCGTCTATCCATCTATTCGTCTATCCATCTATCCGTCTAACCTTTTATCCATCTATCCGTCTATCCATCCGTCTATCCGTCTATCCATCTATCCGTCTATCCTTTTATCCATCTATCCGTCTATCCATCTATCTGTCTATCCGTCTATCTGTCTGTCCGTCTATCCATCTATCCATCTATCCGTCTATCCATCTATCCATCTATCCGTCTATCCTTTTATCCATCTATCTGTCTATCCTTCTATCCGTCTGTCCGTCTATCCGTCTATCCATCTATCCGTCTATCCATAGATCCATCTATCCGTCTATCCGTCTGTCCATCTATCCATCTATCCGTCTATCCTTTTATCCATCTATCCGTCTATCCATCTATACGTCTCTCCGTCTATCCAAGTCAAGTCAAGCCAAGTCAAGTCAAGTCAAGTTTATTTGTCACATACACATACGCGATGTGCAGTGAAATGAAAGTGGCAATGCTCGCGGACTTTTGTGCAAAAGACAAACAACAAAACAACCAAACAAATTATAAACACAATCATAACACACATATTCTTTTACATAATAAATAATAGAAGGAAAAACGTTCTGTAGAGTTAGTCCCTGGTGAGAAAGGCGTTTACAGTCCGAATTGCCTCTGGGAAGAAACTCCTTCTCAACCTCTCCGTTCTCACTGTATGGCAACGGAGGCGTTTGCCTGACCGTAGCGGCTGGAACAGACCGTTGCAGGGGTGGAAGAGGTCTCTCATGATTTTGTTTGCTCTGGAGTTGCACCTCCTGTTGTATAGTTCCTGCAGGGGGGTGAGTGAAGTTCCCATAGTGCGTTCGGCCGAACGCACTACTCTCTGTATGGCCTTCTTGTCCTTGGCAGAGCAATTCCCGAACCAGATGGTAATCTTCCCGGACAAGATGCTTTCCACCGCCGCCATCTATCCATCTATCCGTCTATCCTTTTATCCATCTATCCGTCTATCCATCTATCTGTCTATCCGTCTATCCATCTATCCGTCTATCTGTCTATCCGTCTATCCGTCTATCTGTCTATCCGTCTATCCATCTATCAGTTTATCCATCTATCCATCTATCCATCTATCCATCTATCCGTCTATCCGTCTATCCATCTATCCATCTATCCGTCTATCCTTTTATCCATCAATCCATCTATCCATCTATCCATCTATCCTTTTATCCATCTATCCGTCTATCCATCTATCTGTCTATCCGTCTATCCGTCTATCCATCTATCCATCTATCCGTCTATCCTTTTATCCATCTATCCGTCTATCCATCTATCTGTCTATCCGTCTATCCGTCTATCCATCTATCCGTCTATCCGTCTATCCATCTATCCGTCTATCCATTTATCCGTCTATCCATCTATCCATCTATCCGTCTATCCATCTATCTATCTATCCGTCTATCCTTTTATCCATCTATCCGTCTATCCATCTATCTGTCTATCCGTCTATCTGTCTGTCCGTCTATCCATCTATCCATCTATCCGTCTATCCATCTATCCGTCTTTCCTTTTATCCAGCTATTGGTCTATCCATCTATAAATCTATCCATCTACCCGTCTATCTGTCTATCCGTCTATCCATCTATCTGTCTATCCGTCTATCCGTCTACCGTCTATCCATCTATCCGTCTATCTGTCTATCCGTCTATCTGTCTATCCGTCTATCCATCTATCTGTCTATCCGTCTATCCGTCTTTCCTTTTATCCATCTATCGGTCTATCCATCTATCCATCTATCCGTCTATCCGTCTGTCCGTCTATCCGTCTATCCATCTATCCGTCTATCCATCTATCCATCTATCCGTCTATCCGTCTATCCATCTATCCATCTATCCGTCTATCCTTTTATCCATCTATCCGTCTATCCATCTATCCGTCTATCCTTTTATCCATCTATCCGTCTATCCATTTATCTGTCTATCCTTCATTCCGTCTGTCCGTCTATCTATCTATCCATCTATCCGTCTATCCTTTTATCCATCTATCCGTCTATCCATCTATCCGTCTATCCTTTTATCCATCTATCCGTCTATCCATCTATCAGTCTATCCGTCTATCCATCTATCCGTCTATCCATCTAACCATCTATCCATCTATCAGTTTATCCGTCTATCCATCTATCCGTCTATCCATCTATCCATCTATCCATCTATCCATCTATCAGTTTATCCGTCTATCAGTTTATCCGTCTATCCATCTATCCGTCTATCCATCTATCCATCTATCAGTTTATCCGTTTATCCATCTATCCATCTATCCATCTATCCATCTATCCATCTATCCGTCTATCCATCTATCCATCGATCCATCTATCCATCTATCCATCTATCAGTTTATCCGTCTATCCATCTATCCGTCTATCCATCTATCCATCTATCCATCTATCCATCTATCCATCTATCCGTCTATCCATCTATCAGTTTATCCGTCTATCCATCTATCCATCTATCCATCTATCCATCTATCCGTTTATCCGTCTATCCATCTATCAGTTTATCCGTTTATCCATCTATCCGTCTATCCGTCTATCCATCTATCCGTCTATCTATTTATCCGTCTATCCATCTATCCATCTATCCGTCTATCCATCTATCCATCTATCCGTCTATCCTTTTATCCATCTATCCGTCTATGCATCTATCTGTCTATCCGTCTATCCGTCTGTCCGTCTATCCATCTATCCATCTATCCGTCTATCCATCTATCCGTCTTTCCTTTTATCCATCTATTGGTCTATCCATCTATCCATCTCTCCATCTATCCGTCTATCTGTCTAACCGTCTATCCATCTATCTGTCTATCCTTCTATCCGTCTGTCCGTCTATCCATCTATCCATCTATCCATCTATCCATCTATCCGTCTTTCCTTTTATCCATCTATTGGTCTATCCATCTATCCATCTATCCGTCTATCCGTCTGTCCGTCTATCCGTCTATCCATCTATCCGTCTATCCATCTATCCATCTATCCGTCTATCCATCTATCCATCTATCCGTCTATCCGTCTATCCATCTATCCATCTATCCGTCTATCCTTTTATCCATCAATCCATCTATCCATCTATCCGTCTATCCTTTTATCCATCTATCCGTCTATCCATCTATATGTCTATCCGTCTATCCGTCTATCCATCTATCCATCTATCCGTCTATCCTTTTATCCATCTATCCGTCTATCCATCTATCTGTCTATCCGTCTATCCGTCTATCCATCTATCCGTCTATCCGTCTATCCATCTATCCGTCTATCCATTTATCCGTCTATCCATCTATCCATCTATCCGTCTATCCATCTATCCATCTATCCGTCCATCCTTTTATCCTTCTATCAGTCTATCCATCTGTCTATCCGTCTATCCGTCTGTCCGTCTATCCATCTATCCATCTATCCGTCTATCCATCTATCCGTCTTTCCTTTTATCCAGCTATTGGTCTATCCATCTATAAATCTATCCATCTATCCGTCTATCTGTCTATCCGTCTATCCATCTATCTGTCTATCCGTCTATCCGTGTATCCGACTATCCATCTATCCGTCTATCTGTCTATCCGTCTATCTGTCTATCTGTCTATCCATCTATCTGTCTATCCGTCTATCCGTCTTTCCTTTTATCCATCTTTCGGTCTATCCATCTATCCATCTATCCATCTATCCGTCTGTCCGTCTATCGTCTATCCATCTATCCGTCTATCCATCTATCCATCTATCCGTCTATCCGTCTATCCATCTATTCATCTATCCGTCTATCCTTTTATCCATCTATCCGTCTATCCATCTATCCGTCTATCCTTTTAACCATCTATCCGTCTATCCATTTATCTGTCTATCCTTCATTCCGTCTGTCCGTCTATCTATCTATCCATCTATCCGTCTATCCTTTTATCCATCTATCCGTCTATCCATCTATCCGTCTATCCTTTTATCCATCTATCCGTCTATCCATCTATCAGTCTATCCGTCTATCCATCTATCCGTCTATCCATCTATCCATCTATCCATCTATCAGTTTATCCGTCTATCCATCTATCCGTCTATCCATCTATCCATCTATCCATCTATCCATCTATCAGTTTATCCGTCTATCAGTTTATCCGTCTATCCATCTATCCGTCTATCCATCTATCCATCTATCCATCTATCCATCTATCAGTTTATCCGTTTATCCATCTATCCATCTATCCATCTATCCATCTATCCGTCTATCCATCTATCCATCTATCCATCTATCCATCTATCCATCTATCAGTTTATCCGTCTATCCATCTATCCGTCTATCCATCTATCCATCTATCCATCTATGCATCTATCCATCTATCCGTCTATCCATCTATCAGTTTATCCATCTATCCTTCTATCCATCTATCCATCTATCCATCTATCCGTCTATCCGTCTATCCATCTATCAGTTTATCCGTTTATCCATCTATCCGTCTATCCGTCTATCCATCTATCCGTCTATCTATTTATCCGTCTATCCATCTATCCATCTATCCGTCTATCCATCTATCCATCGATCCGTCTATCCTTTTATCCATCTATCCGTCTATGCATCTATCTGTCTATCCGTCTATCCGTCTGTCCGTCTATCCATCTATCCATCTATCCGTCTATCCATCTATCCGTCTTTCCTTTTATCCATCTATTGGTCTATCCATCTATCCATCTATCCATCTATCCGTCTATCTGTCTATCTGTCTATCCATCTATCTGTCAATCCGTCTATCCGTCTGTCCGTCTATCCATCTATCCATCTATCCGTCTATCCACCTATCCGTCTTTCCTTTTATCCATCTATTGGTCTATCCATCTATCCATCTATCCGTCTGTCCGTCTATCCGTCTATCCATCTATCCGTCTATCCATCTATCCATCTATCCGTCTATCCATCTATCCATCTATCCGTCTATCCGTCTATCCATCTATCCATCTATCCGTCTATCCTTTTATCCATCTATCCGTCTATCCATCTATCTGTCTATCCGTCTATCCGTCTGTCCGTCTATCCATCTATCCATCTATCCGTCTTTCCTTTTATCCATCTATCCGTCTATCCATCTATCCGTCTATCCTTTTATCCATCTATCCGTCTATCCATCTATCCATCTATCCGTCTATCCTTTTATCCATCTATCCGTCTATCCATCTATCTGTCTATCCGTCTATCCGTCTGTCCGTCTATCCGTCTATCCGTCTATCTGTCTATCCGTCTATCCATCTATCCATCTATCTGTCTATCCGTCTATCCGTCTATCTGTCTATCCATCTATCCATCTATCAGTTTATCCATCTATCCATCTATCCATCTATCCATCTATCCGTCTATCCGTCTATCCATCTATCCATCTATCCGTCTATCCTTTTATCCATCAATCCATCTATCCATCTATCCGTCTATCCTTTTATCCATCTATCCGTCTATGCATCTATCTGTCTATCCGTCTATCCGTCTATCCATCTATCCATCTATCCGTCTATCCTTTTATCCATCTATCCGTCTATCCATCTATCTGTCTATCCGTCTATCCGTCTATCCATCTATCCGTCTATCCGTCTATCCATCTATCCGTCTATCCATTTATCCGTCTATCCATCTATCCATCTATCCGTCTATCCATCTATCCATCTATCTGTCTATCCTTTTATCCATCTATCCGTCTATCCATCTATCTGTCTATCCGTCTATCCGTCTGTCCGTCTATCCATCTATCCATCTATCCATCTATCCATCTATCCGTCTTTCCTTTCATCCAGCTATTGGTCTATCCAACTATCAATCTATCCATCTATCCGTCTATCTGTCTATCCGTCTATCCATCTATCTGTCTATCCGTCTATCCGTCTATCCGTCTATCCATCTATCCGTCTATCTGTCTATCCGTCTATCTGTCTATCCGTCTATCCATCTATCTGTCTATCCGTCTATCCGTGTTTCCTTTTATCCATCTATCGGTCTATCCATCTATCCATCTATCCGTCTATCCGTCTGTCCGTCTATCCGTCTATCCATCTATCCGTCTATCCATCTATCCATCTATCCGTCTATCTGTCTATCCCTATCCATCTATCAGTTTATCCATCTATCCATCTATCCATCTATCCATCTATCCGTCTATCCATCTATCCATCTATCCGTCTATCCGTCTATCCATCTATCCGTCTATCCGTCTATCCATTTATCCGTCTATCCATCTATCCATCTATCCGTCTATCCATCTATCCATCTATCCGTCCATCCTTTTATCCTTCTATCAGTCTATCCATCTGTCTATCCGTCTATCCGTCTGTCCGTCTATCCATCTATCCATCTATCCGTCTATCCATCTATCCGTCTTTCCTTTTATCCAGCTATTGGTCTATCCATCTATAAATCTATCCATCTATCCGTCTATCTGTCTATCCGTCTATCCATCTATCTGTCTATCCGTCTATCCGTGTATCCGTCTATCCATCTATCCGTCTATCTGTCTATCCGTCTATCTGTCTATCTGTCTATCCATCTATCTGTCTATCCGTCTATCCGTCTTTCCTTTTATCCATCTTTCGGTCTATCCATCTATCCATCTATCCATCTATCCGTCTGTCCGTCTATCGTCTATCCATCTATCCGTCTATCCATCTATCCATCTATCCGTCTATCCGTCTATCCATCTATCCATCTATCCGTCTATCCTTTTATCCATCTATCCGTCTATCCATCTATCCGTCTATCCTTTTATCCATCTATCCGTCTATCCATTTATCTGTCTATCCTTCATTCCGTCTGTCCGTCTATCTATCTATCCATCTATCCGTCTATCCTTTTATCCATCTATCCGTCTATCCATCTATCCGTCTATCCTTTTATCCATCTATCCGTCTATCCATCTATCAGTCTATCCGTCTATTCATCTATCCGTCTATCCATCTATCCATCTATCCATCTATCAGTTTATCCGTCTATCCATCTATCCGTCTATCCATCTATCCATCTATCCATCTATCCATCTATCAGTTTATCCGTCTATCAGTTTATCCGTCTATCCATCTATCCGTCTATCCATCTATCCATCTATCCATCTATCCATCTATCAGTTTATCCGTTTATCCATCTATCCATCTATCCATCTATCCATCTATCCGTCTATCCATCTATCCATCTATCCATCTATCCATCTATCCATCTATCAGTTTATCCGTCTATCCATCTATCCGTCTATCCATCTATCCATCTATCCATCTATCCATCTATCCATCTATCCGTCTATCCATCTATCAGTTTATCCATCTATCCATCTATCCATCTATCCATCTATCCATCTATCCGTCTATCCGTCTATCCATCTATCAGTTTATCCGTTTATCCATCTATCCGTCTATCCGTCTATCCATCTATCCGTCTATCTATTTATCCGTCTATCCATCTATCCATCTATCCGTCTATCCATCTATCCATCGATCCGTCTATCCTTTTATCCATCTATCCGTCTATGCATCTATCTGTCTATCCGTCTATCCGTCTGTCCGTCTATCCATCTATCCATCTATCCGTCTATCCATCTATCCGTCTTTCCTTTTATCCATCTATTGGTCTATCCATCTATCCATCTATCCATCTATCCGTCTATCTGTCTATCTGTCTATCCATCTATCTGTCAATCCGTCTATCCGTCTGTCCGTCTATCCATCTATCCATCTATCCGTCTATCCACCTATCCGTCTTTCCTTTTATCCATCTATTGGTCTATCCATCTATCCATCTATCCGTCTGTCCGTCTATCCGTCTATCCATCTATCCGTCTATCCATCTATCCATCTATCCGTCTATCCATCTATCCATCTATCCGTCTATCCGTCTATCCATCTATCCATCTATCCGTCTATCCTTTTATCCATCTATCCGTCTATCCATCTATCTGTCTATCCGTCTATCCGTCTGTCCGTCTATCCATCTATCCATCTATCCGTCTTTCCTTTTATCCATCTATCCGTCTATCCATCTATCCGTCTATCCTTTTATCCATCTATCCGTCTATCCATCTATCCGTCTATCCATCTATCCGTCTATCCTTTTATCCATCTATCCGTCTATCCATCTATCCATCTATCCGTCTATCCTTTTATCCATCTATCCGTCTATCCATCTATCTGTCTATCCGTCTATCCGTCTGTCCGTCTATCCGTCTATCCGTCTATCTGTCTATCCGTCTATCCATCTATCCGTCTATCTGTCTATCCGTCTATCCGTCTATCTGTCTATCCGTCTATCCATCTATCAGTTTATCCATCTATCCATCTATCCATCTATCCATCTATCCGTCTATCCGTCTATCCATCTATCCATCTATCCGTCTATCCTTTTATCCATCAATCCATCTATCCATCTATCCGTCTATCCTTTTATCCATCTATCCGTCTATGCATCTATCTGTCTATCCGTCTATCCGTCTATCCATCTATCCATCTATCCGTCTATCCTTTTATCCATCTATCCGTCTATCCATCTATCTGTCTATCCGTCTATCCGTCTATCCATCTATCCGTCTATCCGTCTATCCATCTATCCGTCTATCCATTTATCCGTCTATCCATCTATCCATCTATCCGTCTATCCATCTATCCATCTATCTGTCTATCCTTTTATCCATCTATCCGTCTATCCATCTATCTGTCTATCCGTCTATCCGTCTGTCCGTCTATCCATCTATCCATCTATCCATCTATCCATCTATCCGTCTTTCCTTTCATCCAGCTATTGGTCTATCCAACTATCAATCTATCCATCTATCCGTCTATCTGTCTATCCGTCTATCCACCTATCTGTCTATCCGTCTATCCGTCTATCCGTCTATCCATCTATCCGTCTATCTGTCTATCCGTCTATCTGTCTATCCGTCTATCCATCTATCTGTCTATCCGTCTATCCGTGTTTCCTTTTATCCATCTATCGGTCTATCCATCTATCCATCTATCCGTCTATCCGTCTGTCCGTCTATCCGTCTATCCATCTATCCGTCTATCCATCTATCCATCTATCCGTCTATCTGTCTATCCCTATCCATCTATCAGTTTATCCATCTATCCATCTATCCATCTATCCATCTATCCGTCTATCCATCTATCCATCTATCCGTCTATCCGTCTATCCATCTATCCGTCTATCCGTCTATCCGTCTATCCGTCCATCCGTCTATCCGTCTATCCGTCTATCAGTCTATCTATCCATCTATCCGTCTATCCGTCTATCCGCCTATCCGTCTATCCATCTATCCGTCTATCCGTCTATCCATCTATCCGTCTATCCGTCTATCCGTCTATCCATCTATCCGTCTATCCATCTATCCATCTATCCATCTATCCGTCTATCCATCTATCAGTTTATCCGTCTATCCTTCTATCCGTCTATCCATCTATCAGTTTATCCGTCTATCCATCTATCCGTCTATCCATCTATCCATCTATCCATCTATCCATCTATCAGTTTATCCGTCTATCAGTTTATCCGTCTATCCATCTATCCGTCTATCCATCTATCCATCTATCCATCTATCGGTTTATCCGTTTATCCATCTATCCATCTATCCATCTATCCATCTATCCATCTATCCGTCTATCCATCTATCCATCTATCCATCTATCCATCTATCCATCTATCAGTTTATCCGTCTATCCATCTATCCGTCTATCCATCTATCCATCTATCCATCTATCAGTTTATCCGTTTATCCATCTATCCATCTATCCGTCTATGCATCTATCCGTCTATCCATCTATCCATCTATCCATCTATCCATCTATCCATCTATCCGTCTATCCATCTATCCGTCTGTCCGTCTATCTGTCTATCCATCTATCCGTCTATCCATCTGTCCATTTATCCGCCTATCCATCTATCCGTCTATCCGTCTATCCGTCTATCCATCTATCCGTCTATCCGTCTATCCATCTATCTGTCTATCCGTCTATCCGTCTATCCATCTATCCATATATCCATCTATCAGTTTATCCGTTTATCCATCTATCCATCTATCCGTCTATCCGTCTATCCGTCTATCCATCTATCCGTCTATCCGTCTATACATCTATCCGTCTATCCGTCTATCCGTCTATCCATCTATCAGTCTATCCATCTATCCATTTATCCGTCTATCCATCTATCTGTCTATCCGTCTATCCGTCTATCCATCTATCCATTTATCCGTCTATCCATCTATCAGTTTATCCATCTATCCATCTATCCATCTATCAGTCTATCCATCTATCCATGTATCCATCTATCCATCTATCCATCTATCCGTCTATCCGTCTATCCATCTATCAATTTATCCGTCTATCCATCTATCAGTTTATCCATCTATCCATCTATCCATTTATCCATCTATCCATCTATACATCTATCCATCTATCCATTTATCCATCTATCCATCTATCCATCTATCCATCTATCCATCTATCCGTCTATCCATCTATCCGTCTATACGTCTATCCTTTTATCCATCTATCCGTCTATCCATCTATCCGTCTATCCTTTTATCCATCTATCCGTCTATCCATCTATCTGTCTATCCGTCTATCCGTCTGTCCGTCTATCCATCTATCCATCTATCCGTCTATCCATCTATCCGTCTATCTGTCTATCCCTATCCATCTATCAGTTTATCCATCTATCCATCTATCCATCTATCCATCTATCCGTCTATCCATCTATCCATCTATCCGTCTATCCGTCTATCCATCTATCCATGTATCCGTCTATCCATCTATCCATCTATCCGTCTATCCGTCTATCCATCTATCCATTTATCCGTCTATCCATCTATCAGTTGATCCATCTATCCATCTATCCATTTATCCATCTATCCATCTATCCATCTATCCATCTATCCATTTATCAATCTATCCATCTATCCATCTATCCATCTATCCATCTATCCGTCTATCCATCTATCCGTCTATCCGTCTATCCTTTTATCCATCTATCCGTCTATCCATCTATCCGTCTATCCTTTTATCCATCTATCCGTCTATCCATCTATCTGTCTATCCGTCTATCCGTCTGTCCGTCTATCCATCTATCCATCTATCCGTCTATCCATCTATCTGTCTATCTGTCTATCCCTATCCATCTATCAGTTTATCCATCTATCCATCTACCCATCTATCCATCTATCCGTCTATCCATCTATCCATCTATCCGTCTATCCGTCTATCCGTCTATCCGTCTATCCGTCTATCCATCTATCCGTCTATACATCTATCCGTCTATCTGTCTATCCCTATCCATCTATCAGTTTATCCGTCTATCCATCTATCCGTCTATCCATCTATCCATCTATCCGTCTATCCGTCTATCCGTCTATCCGTCTATCCGTCTATCCATCCATCCGTCTATCCATCTATCTGTCTATCCGTCTATCCGTCTATCCGTCTATCCGTCTATCCGTCTATCCGTCTATCCGTCTATCCGTCTATCCGTCTATCCGTCTATCCATCTATCCGTCTATCCATCTATCAGTTTATCCGTTTATCCATCTATCCATCTATTCGTCTATGCATCTATCCGTCTATCCATCTATCCGTCTATCCATCTATCCATCTATCCATCTATCCGTCTATCCATCTATCAGTTTATCCGTCTATCCTTCTATCCGTCTATCCATCTATCAGTTTATCCGTCTATCCATCTATCCGTCTATCCGTCTATCCATCTATCCATCTATCCATCTATCCATCTATCAGTTTATCCGTCTATCAGTTTATCTATCCATCTATCCGTCTATCCATCTATCCATCTATCCATCTATCAGTTTATCCGTTTATCCATCTATCCATCTATCCATCTATCCATCTATCCATCTATCCGTCTATCCATCTATCCATCTATCCATCTATCCATCTATCAGTTTATCCGTCTATCCATCTATCCGTCTATCCATCTATCCATCTATCCATCTATCCATCTATCCGTCTATCCATCTATCAGTTTATCCGTCTATCCATCTATTCATCTATCCATCTATCCATCTATCCGTCTATCCATCTATCCATCTATCCATCTATCCATCTATCCGTCTATCCGACTATCCATCTATCCATCTATCCATCTATCAGTTTATCCGTTTATCCATCTATCCATCTATCCGTCTATGCATCTATCCGTCTATCCATCTATCCGTCTATCCATCTATCCATCTATCCATCTATCCGTCTATCCATCTGTCCGTCTGTCCGTCTATCTGTCTATCCATCTATCCGTCTATCCATCTGTCCATTTATCCGCCTATCCATCTATCCATCTATCCGTCTATCCGTCTATCCGTCTATCCATCTATCCGTCTATCCGTCTATCCATCTATCCGTCTATCCATCTATCCGTCTATCCGTCTATCCATCTATCCGTCTATCCATCTATCCATCTATCGTCTATCCGTCTATCCGTCTATCCGTCTATCCATCTATCCGTCTGTCCGTCTATCCGTCTATCCATCTATCCGTCTATCCGTCTATCCATCTATCTGTCTATCCGTCTATCCGTCTATCCATCTATCCATCTATCCATCTATCCATCTATCCGTTTATCCATCCATCCATCTATCCGTCTATCCGTCTATCCGTCTATCCGTCTATCCATCTATCCGTCTATCCATCTATCCGTTTATCCATCTATCCATCTATCAGTCTATCCATCTATCCATTTATCCGTCTATCCATCTATCTGTCTATCCGTCTATCCGTCTATCCATCTATCCATTTATCCGTCTATCCATCTATCAGTTTATCCATCTATCCATCTATCCATCTATCCATCTATCAGTCTATCAATCTATCCATTTATCCGTCTATCCATCTATCCATCTATCCGTCTATCCGTCTATCCATCTATCCATTTATCCGTCTATCCATCTATCAGTTTATCCATCTATCCGTCTATCCATCTATCCATCTATCCGTCTATCCGTCTATCCGTCTATCCGTCTATCCGTCTATCCATCTATCCGTCTATACATCTATCCGCCTATCTGTCTATCCCTATCCATCTATCAGTTTATCCGTCTATCCATCTATCCGTCTATCCATCTATCCATCTATCCGTCTATCCGTCTATCCGTCTATCCGTCTATCCGTCTATCCATCCATCCGTCTATCCATCTATCCGTCTATCCGTCTATCCGTCTGTCCGTCTATCCGTCTATCCATCTATCCGTCTATCCGTCTATCCGTCTATCCGTCTATCCGTCTATCCATCTATCCGTCTATCCATCTATCAGTTTATCCGTTTATCCATCTATCCATCTATTCGTCTATGCATCTATCCGTCTATCCATCTATCCGTCTATCCATCTATCCATCTATCCATCTATCCGTCTATCCATCTATCAGTTTATCCGTCTATCCTTCTATCCGTCTATCCATCTATCAGTTTATCCGTCTATCCATCTATCCGTCTATCCATCTATCCATCTATCCATCTATCCATCTATCAGTTTATCCGTCTATCAGTTTATCCGTCTATCCATCTATCCGTCTATCCATCTATCCATCTATCCATCTATCAGTTTATCCGTTTATCCATCTATCCATCTATCCATCTATCCATCTATCCATCTATCCGTCTATCCATCTATCCATCTATCCATCTATCCATCTATCCATGTATCAGTTTATCCGTCTATCCATCTATCCGTCTATCCATCTATCCATCTATCCATCTATCCATCTATCCGTCTATCCATCTATCAGTTTATCCGTCTATCCATCTATTCATCTATCCATCTATCCATCTATCCGTCTATCCATCTATCCATTTATCCATCTATCCATCTATCCGTCTATCCGACTATCCATCTATCCATCTATCCATCTATCAGTTTATCCGTTTATCCATCTATCCATCTATCCGTCTATGCATCTATCCGTCTATCCATCTATCCGTCTATCCATCTATCCATCTATCCATCTATCCGTCTATCCATCTATCCGTCTGTCCGTCTATCTGTCTATCCATCTATCCGTCTATCCATCTGTCCATTTATCCGCCTATCCATCTATCCATCTATCCGTCTATCCGTCTATCCGTCTATCCATCTATCCGTCTATCCGTCTATCCATCTATCCGTCTATCCATCTATCCGTCTATCCGTCTATCCATCTATCCGTCTATCCATCTATCCATCTATCGTCTATCCGTCTATCCGTCTATCCGTCTATCCATCTATCCGTCTGTCCGTCTATCCGTCTATCCATCTATCCGTCTATCCGTCTATCCATCTATCTGTCTATCCGTCTATCCGTCTATCCATCTATCCATCTATCCATCTATCCATCTATCCGTTTATCCATCCATCCATCTATCCGTCTATCCGTCTATCCGTCTATCCGTCCATCCATCTATCCGTCTATCCATCTATCCGTTTATCCATCTATCCATCTATCAGTCTATCCATCTATCCATTTATCCGTCTATCCATCTATCTGTCTATCCGTCTATCCGTCTATCCATCTATCCATTTATCCGTCTATCCATCTATCAGTTTATCCATCTATCCATCTATCCATCTATCCATCTATCAGTCTATCAATCTATCCATTTATCCGTCTATCCATCTATCCATCTATCCGTCTATCCGTCTATCCATCTATCCATTTATCCGTCTATCCATCTATCAGTTTATCCACCTATCCATCTATCCATTTATCCATCTATCCATCTATCCATCTATCCATCTATCCATTTATCCATCTATCCATCTATCCATCTATCCATCTATCCATCTATCCATCTATCCGTCTATCCATCTATCCATCTATCCATGTATCCGTCTATCCATCTATCCATCTATCCGTCTATCCGTCTATCCATCTATCAATTTATCCGTCTATCCATCTATCAGTTTATCCATCTATCCATCTATCCATTTATCCATCTATCCATCTATACATCTATCCATCTATCCATTTATCCATCTATCCATCTATCCATCTATCCATCTATCCATCTATCCGTCTATCCATCTATCCGTCTATACGTCTATCCTTTTATCCATCTATCTGTCTATCCATCTATCCGTCTATCCTTTTATCCATCTATCCGTCTATCCATCTATCTGTCTATCCGTCTATCCGTCTGTCCGTCTATCCATCTATCCATCTATCCGTCTATCCATCTATCCGTCTATCTGTCTATCCCTATCCATCTATCAGTTTATCCATCTATCCATCTATCCATCTATCCATCTATCCGTCTATCCATCTATCCATCTATCCGTCTATCCGTCTATCCATCTATCCATGTATCCATCTATCCATCTATCCATCTATCCGTCTATCCGTCTATCCATCTATCCATTTATCCGTCTATCCATCTATCAGTTGATCCATCTATCCATCTATCCATTTATCCATCTATCCATCTATCCATCTATCCATTTATCAATCTATCCATCTATCCATCTATCCATCTATCCATCTATCCGTCTATCCATCTATCCGTCTATCCGTCTATCCTTTTATCCATCTATCCGTCTATCCATCTATCTGTCTATCCGTCTATCCGTCTGTCCGTCAATCCATCTATCCATCCGTCTATCCATCTATCCGTCTATCTGTCTATCCCTATCCATCTATCAGTTTATCCATCTATCCATCTACCCATCTATCCATCTATCCGTCTATCCATCTATCCATCTATCCGTCTATCCGTCTATCCGTCTATCCGTCTATCCGTCTATCCGTCTATCCATCTATCCGTCTATCCATCTATCAGTTTATCCGTTTATCCATCTATCCATCTATTCGTCTATGCATCTATCCGTCTATCCATCTATCCGTCTATCCATCTATCCATCTATCCATCTATCCGTCTATCCATCTATCAGTTTATCCGTCTATCCTTCTATCCGTCTATCCATCTATCAGCTTATCCGTCTATCCATCTATCCGTCTATCCATCTATCCATCTATCCATCTATCCATCTATCAGTTTATCCGTCTATCAGTTTATCCGTCTATCCATCTATCCGTCTATCCATCTATCCATCTATCCATCTATCCGTCTATCCATCTATCCATCAATCCATCTATCCATCTATCCATCTATCAGTTTATCCGTCTATCCATCTATCCGTCTATCCATCTATCCATCTATCCATCTATCCATCTATCCGTCTATCCATCTATCAGTTTATCCGTCTATCCATCTATTCATCTATCCATCTATCCATCTATCCGTCTATCCATCTATCCATCTATCCATCTATCCATCTATCCGTCTATCCGACTATCCATCTATCCATCTATCCATCTATCAGTTCATCCGTTTATCCATCTATCCATCTATCCGTCTATGCATCTATCCGTCTATCCATCTATCCGTCTATCCATCTATCCATCTATCCATCTATCCGTCTATCCATCTATCCGTCTGTCCGTCTATCTGTCTATCCATCTATCCGTCTATCCATCTGTCCATTTATCCGCCTATCCATCTATCCGTCTATCCGTCTATCCGTCTATCCGTCTATCCATCTATCCGTCTATCCGTCTATCCATCTATCCGTCTATCCATCTATCCGTCTATCCGTCTATCCATCTATCCGTCTATCCATCTATCCATCTATCGTCTATCCGTCTATCCGTCTATCCGTCTATCCATCTATCCGTCTGTCCGTCTATCCGTCTATCCATCTATCCGTCTATCCGTCTATCCATCTATCTGTCTATCCGTCTATCCGTCTATCCATCTATCCATCTATCCATCTATCCATCTATCCGTTTATCCATCCATCCATCTATCCGTCTATCCGTCTATCCGTCTATCCGTCTATCCATCTATCCGTCTATCCATCTATCCGTTTATCCATCTATCCGTCTGTCCGTCAATCCATCTATCCATCTATCCGTCTATCCATCTATCTGTCTATCTGTCTATCCCTATCCATCTATCAGTTTATCCATCTATCCATCTACCCATCTATCCATCTATCCGTCTATCCATCTATCCATCTATCCGTCTATCCGTCTATCCGTCTATCCGTCTATCCGTCTATCCGTCTATCCATCTATCCGTCTATCCATCTATCAGTTTATCCGTTTATCCATCTATCCATCTATTCGTCTATGCATCTATCCGTCTATCCATCTATCCGTCTATCCATCTATCCATCTATCCATCTATCCGTCTATCCATCTATCAGTTTATCCGTCTATCCTTCTATCCGTCTATCCATCTATCAGCTTATCCGTCTATCCATCTATCCGTCTATCCATCTATCCATCTATCCATCTATCCATCTATCAGTTTATCCGTCTATCAGTTTATCCGTCTATCCATCTATCCGTCTATCCATCTATCCATCTATCCATCTATCAGTTTATCCGTTTATCCATCTATCCATCTATCCATCTATCCATCTATCCATCTATCCGTCTATCCATCTATCCATCTATCCATCTATCCATCTATCCATCTATCAGTTTATCCGTCTATCCATCTATCCGTCTATCCATCTATCCATCTATCCATCTATCCATCTATCCGTCTATCCGTCTATCCATCTATCCATCTATCCATCTATCCATCTATCCGTCTATCCGACTATCCATCTATCCATCTATCCATCTATCAGTTCATCCGTTTATCCATCTATCCATCTATCCGTCTATGCATCTATCCGTCTATCCATCT
The DNA here is from genome assembly GCA_036785375.1 of Leucoraja ocellata. Classification (NCBI taxonomy): domain Eukaryota; kingdom Metazoa; phylum Chordata; class Chondrichthyes; order Rajiformes; family Rajidae; genus Leucoraja; species Leucoraja ocellata. Next base: position 54,627 of record JAWMAR010003335.1, on the reverse strand, counting down.
ATCCGTCTATCCATCTATCCATCTATCCATCTATCCGTCTATCCATCTATCCGTCTGTCCGTCTATCTGTCTATCCATCTATCCGTCTATCCATCTGTCCATTTATCCGCCTATCCATCTATCCGTCTATCCGTCTATCCGTCTATCCGTCTATCCATCTATCCGTCTATCCGTCTATCCATCTATCCGTCTATCCATCTATCCGTCTATCCGTCTATCCATCTATCCGTCTATCCATCTATCCATCTATCGTCTATCCGTCTATCCGTCTATCCGTCTATCCATCTATCCGTCTGTCCGTCTATCCGTCTATCCATCTATCCGTCTATCCGTCTATCCATCTATCTGTCTATCCGTCTATCCGTCTATCCATCTATCCATCTATCCATCTATCCATCTATCCGTTTATCCATCCATCCATCTATCCGTCTATCCGTCTATCCGTCTATCCGTCTATCCATCTATCCGTCTATCCGTCTATCCGTCTATCCGTCTATCCGTCTATCCATCTATCCGTCTATCCATCTATCCGTTTATCCATCTATCCATCTATCAGTCTATCCATCTATCCATTTATCCGTCTATCCATCTATCTGTCTATCCGTCTATCCGTCTATCCATCTATCCATTTATCCGTCTATCCATCTATCAGTTTATCCATCTATCCATCTATCCACCTATCCATCTATCAGTCTATCAATCTATCCATTTATCCGTCTATCCATCTATCCATCTATCCGTCTATCCGTCTATCCATCTATCCATTTATCCGTCTATCCATCTATCAGTTTATCCATCTATCCATCTATCCATTTATCCATCTATCCATCTATCCATCTATCCATCTATCCATTTATCCATCTATCCATCTATCCATCTATCCATCTATCCATCTATCCATCTATCCGTCTATCCATCTATCCATCTATCAGTTTATCCATCTATCCATCTATCCATCTATCCATCTATCCATCTATCCGTCTATCCGTCTATCCATCTATCCGTCTATCCGTCTATCCGTCTATCCGTCTATCCGTCTATCCATCTATCTGTCTATCCGTCTATCCATCTATCCATCTATCCATTTATCCGTCAATCCATCTATCCGTCTATCCGTCTATCCATCTATCCGTCTATCCGTCTATCCATCTATCCATCTATCCATTTATCCGTCTATCCATCTATCCATCTATCCATCTATCCATCTATCCATCTATCCGTCTATCCGTCTATCCATCTATCCGTCTATCCGTCTATCCGTCTATCCATCTATCTGTCTATCCGTCTATCCATCTATCCATCTATCCATCTATCCGTCTATCCGTCTATCCGTCTATCCATCTATCCGTCTATCCGTCTATCCGTCTATCCATCTGTCTATCCGTCTATCCATCTATCCATCTATCCATTTATCCGTCTATCCATCTATCCGTCTATCCGTCTATCCATCTATCCGTCTATCCGTCTATCCATCTATCCATCTATCCATCTATCCGTCTATCCATCTATCCATCTATCCATCTATCCTACCCATCTATCCGTCTATCCGTCTATCCGTCTATCCATCTATCGTCTATCCGTCTATCCGTCTATCGTTCTATCCGTCTATCCATCTATCCATCTATCCGTCTATCCGTCTATCTGTCTATCCATCTATCAGTTTATCCGTTTATCCATCTATCCATCTATCCGTCTATCTGTCTATCCATCTATCCATCTATCCGTCTATCCGTCTATCCATCTATCCATCTATCCATCTATCCGTCTATCCGTCTATCCATCTATACATCTATCCGTCTATCCGTCTATCCATCTATCCATCTATCCGTCTATCCGTCTATCCGTCTATCCATCTATCAGTGTATCCATCTATCCATCTATCCATCTATCCATCTATCCATTTATCCATCTATCCATCTATCAGTTTATCCATCTATCCATCTATCCGTCTATCCGTCTATCAATCTATCCGTCTATCCGTCTATCTGTCTATCCGTCTATCCATCTATCCGTCTATCCGTCTATCCGTCTATCCATCTATCAGTTTATCCATCTATCCATCTATCCATCTATCCATCTATCCATCTATCCATTTATGCATCTATCCATCTATCAGTTTATCCATCTATCCATCTATCCGTCTATCCATTTATCCATCTATCCGTTTATCCGTCTATCCATCTATCAGTTTATCCATCTATCCGTCTATCCGTCTATCCATCTATCAGTTTATCCATCTATCCGTCTATACGTCTATCCATCTATCCGTCTATCCGTCTATCCATCTATCCCTATCCATCTATCCGTCTATCCGTCTATCCATTTATCCGTCTATCCATCTATCCATTTATCCGTATATCCATCTATCCGTCTATCCGTCTATCCGTCTATCCGTCTATCCGTCTATCCGTCTATCCGTCTATCCATCTATCCGTCTATCCATCTATCCATCTATCCGTCTATCCATCTATCCATCTATCCATCTATCCGTCTACCCATCTATCCGTCTATCCGTCTATCCGACGACCCATCCATCCATCTATCCATCTATCCATCTATCCATCTATCCATCTATCCATCTATCCGTCTATCCATCTATCAGTCTATCCATCTATCAGTTTATTAATCTATCCATCTACCCATCTATCCATCTATCCGTCTATCCGTCTATCCATCTATCCATCTATCCGTCTATCCTTTTATCCATCAATCCATCTATCCATCTATCCATCTATTCGTCTATGCATCTATCCGTCTATCCATCTATCCATCTATCCGTCTATCCGTCTATCCGTCTATCCGTCCATCCGTCTATCCGTCTATCCGCCTATCAGTCTATCTATCCATCTATCCGTCTATCCGTCTATCCGCCTATCCGTCTATCCATCTATCCGTCTATCCGTCTATCCATCTATCCGTCTATCCATCTATCCGTCTATCCATCTGTCCGTCTATCCATCTATCAGTTTATCCGTTTATCCATCTATCCATCTATTCGTCTATGCATCTATCCGTCTATCCATCTATCCGTCTATCCATCTATCCATCTATCCATCTATCCGTCTATCCATCTATCAGTTTATCCGTCTATCCTTCTATCCGTCTATCCATCTATCAGTTTATCCGTCTATCCATCTATCCGTCTATCCATCTATCCATCTATCCATCTATCCATCTATCAGTTTATCCGTCTACCAGTTTATCCGTCTATCCATCTATCCGTCTATCCATCTATCCATCTATCCATCTATCAGTTTATCCGTTTATCCATCTATCCATCTATCCATCTATCCATCCATCTATCCGTCTATCCATCTATCCATCTATCCATCTATCCATCTATCCATCTATCAGTTTATCCGTCTATCCATCTATCCATCTATCAGTTTATCCGTCTATCCATCTATCCATCTATCAGTTTATCCATCTATCCATCTATCCGTCTATCCGTCTATCAATCTATCCGTCTATCCGTCTATCCGTCTATCCGTCTATCCATCTATCCGTCTATCCGTCTATCCGTCTATCCATCTATCAGTTTATCCATCTATCCATCTATCCATCGATCCATCTATCAGTTTATCCATCTATCCGTCTATCTGTCTATCCATCTATCCGTCTATCCATCTATCCGTCTATCCATTTATCCGTCTATCCATCTATCCATTTATCCGTATATCCATCTATCCGTCTATCCGTCTATCCGTCTATCCGTCTATCCGTCTATCCGTCTATCCATCTATCCGTCTATCCATCTATCCATCTATCCGTCTATCCATCTATCCATCTATCCATCTATCCGTCTACCCATCTATCCGTCTATCCGTCTATCCGACTATCCATCCATCCATCTATCCATCTATCCATCTATCCATCTATCCATCTATCCATCTATCCATCTATCCGTCTATCCATCTATCAGTCTATCCATCTATCAGTTTATTAATCTATCCATCTATCCATCTATCCATCTATCCGTCTATCCGTCTATCCATCTATCCATCTATCCGTTTATCCTTTTATCCATCAATCTATCTATCCATCTATCCATCTATTCGTCTATGCATCTATCCGTCTATCCATCTATCCATCTATCCGTCTATCTGTCTATCCGTCTATCCGTCCATCCGTCTATCCGTCTATACGTCTATCAGTCTATCTATCCATCTATCCGTCTATCCGTCTATCCGCCTATCCGTCTATCCATCTATCCGTCTATCCGTCTATCCATCTATCCGTCTATCCATCTATCCGTCTATCCATCTATCCGTCTATCCATCTATCAGTTTATCCGTTTATCCATCTATCCATCTATTCGTCTTTGCATCTATCCGTCTATCCATCTATCCGTCTATCCATCTATCCATCTATCCATCTATCCGTCTATCCATCTATCAGTTTATCCGTCTATCCTTCTATCCGTCTATCCATCTATCAGTTTATCCGTCTATCCATCTATCCGTCTATCCATCTATCCATCTATCCATCTATTCATCTATCCATCTATCAGTTTATCCGTCTACCAGTTTATCCGTCTATCCATCTATCCGTCTATCCCTCTATCCATCTATCCATCTATCAGTTTATCCGTTTATCCATCTATCCATCTATCCATCTATCCATCTATCCATCTATCCGTCTATCCATCTATCCATCTATCCATCTATCCATCTATCCATCTATCAGTTTATCCGTCTATCCATCTATCCGTCTATCCATCTATCCATCTATCCGTCTATCCGTCTATCCGTCTATCCATCTATCCGTCTATCCGTCTATCCATCTATCCGTCTATCCATCTATCTGTCTATCCGTCTATTCATCTATCCGTCTATCCATCTATCCATCTATCGTCTATCCGTCTATCCGTCTATCCATCTATTCGTCTATCCGTCTATCCGTCTATCCATCTATCCGTCTATCCGTCTATTCATCTATCTGTCTATCGGTCTATCCGTCTATCCATCTATCCATCTATCCATCTATCCGTTTATCCATCTATCCATCTATCAGTCTATCCATCTATCCATTTATCCGTATATCCATCTATCCGTCTATCCGTCTATCCGTCTATCCGTCTATCCGTCTATCCGTCTATCCGTCTATCCATCTATCCGTCTATCCATCTATCCATCTATCCGTCTATCCATCTATCCATCTATCCATCTATCCGTCTACCCATCTATCCGTCTATCCGTCTATCCGACTTTCCATCCATCCATCTATCCATCTATCCATCTATCCATCTATCCATCTATCCATCTATCCGTCTATCCATCTATCAGTCTATCCATCTATCAGTTTATTAATCTATCCATCTATCCATCTATCCATCTATCCGTCTATCCGTCTATCCATCTATCAATCTATCCGTCTATCCTTTTATTCATCAATCCATCTATCCATCTATCCATCTATTCGTCTATGCATCTATCCGTCTATCCATCTATCCATCTATCCGTCTATCCGTCTATCCGTCTATCCGTCCATCCGTCTATCCGTCTATCCGTCTATCAGTCTATCTATCCATCTATCCTTCTATCCGTCTATCACCTATCCGTCTATCCATCTATCCGTCTATCCGTCTATCCATCTATCCGTCTATCCATCTATCCGTCTATCCATCTATCCGTCTATCCATCTATCAGTTTATCCGTTTATCCATCTATCCATCTATTCGTCTATGCATCTATCCGTCTATCCATCTATCCGTCTATCCATCTATCCATCTATCCATCTATCCGTCTATCCATCTATCAGTTTATCCGTCTATCCTTCTATCCGTCTATCCATCTATCAGTTTATCCGTCTATCCATCTATCCGTCTATCCATCTATCCATCTATCCATCTATCCATCTATCAGTTTATCCGTCTACCAGTTTATCCGTCTATCCATCTATCCGTCTATCCATCTATCCATCTATCCATCTATCAGTTTATCCGTTTATCCATCTATCCATCTATCCATCTATCCATCTATCCATCTATCCGTCTATCCATCTATCCATCTATCCATCTATCCATCTATCAGTTTATCCGTCTATCCATCTATCCGTCTATCCATCTATCCATCTATCCGTCTATCCGTCTATCCATCTATCCGTCTATCCGTCTATCCATCTATCCGTCTATCCATCTATCTGTCTATCCGTCTATCCATCTATCCGTCTATCCATCTATCCATCTATCGTCTATCCGTCTATCCGTCTATCCGTCTATCCATCTATTCGTCTATCCGTCTATCCGTCTATCCATCTATCCGTCTATCCGTCTATTCATCTATCTGTCTATCCGTCTATCCGTCTATCCATCTATCCATCTATCCATCTATCCGTTTATCCATCTATCCATCTATCAGTCTATCCATCTATCCATTTATCCTTTTTTTTTTAATTTTATTATTGGAGATAGGTACATAATCTATTACATCATTACTGTCTTACATTTTTAAATTGATAATATTGTCAGTTATTATTACATTGTCTCCAATACTTTTTGCATTTTTCTTCGTTTTTTTTATAACTAGATAGAGCTAAAGGGATAGATGAAATAGAGAGAGAGAGGAAGGAAAAAGAAAGCTAAAATAAAAAAAAAAGGAAAAGGAGTGAAAGAGGTAATTGAAGAAGAATGGAAAAATTTGTTAGAGTTTAAAAACATCATTCGAGATATGTTCGTACATTTCGGAGTATAACATTTCATCCAATCTTTAGTCCGGGTGCTAGTCAGGTTCCTGTGCTGAACTATTCTGACCCTTTAAGTAATCAATAAAAGGAGACCATGTTCCAACGAATAATTCCTGTTTGTCCAACAGGGAAAATCTGATTCTTTCCACGTTTAAGGTCTCCGTCATTTCTATAATCCACATTTTGATTGTGGGGGTCGTAGGGCCTTTCCAAAATTTTAGGATTAATTTTTTTCCTGTTATTAAACTGTAATCGATAAAGTTTCTTTGTGTTATTCTAAGTGTTTGATTTAATTCTAATATTCCGAGTATTATTAATTTTGAATTTGGTTCCAGTTGTGTGTTGGTTACTTTGGATATTATACTAAAAATATTTACCCAGAAATTTTTAATTTTTGTACAGTTTGTAAACATGTGCGATAACGTAGCTTCTAAATGTTGACATTTATCACATATAGGTGAGATATGTTGAAAAATTTTATGTAATTTTGTTTTGGCGTAATGTAACCTATGTATTACTTTAAATTGTATTAGAGAATGTCTTGCGTTTAGTGAACACTGATGTATGTGTTGTAAACTTTCTTCCCAAGTGTCTTTCGTTATTACCTGATTTAATTCTTTTTCCCATGCTTGTCTGTGTAAGTCCGTCAAAGGAATGTCACTGTCTAATAAGATATTATATATATAAGATATTAATTTTTCTGTATTAGGATGCTTATTCCAACATTCATCAAGAATCTCTGGGTTTCTATTTCGAAAATTTTTAGAATTCGATTTAACATAATCTCTAAGTTGAAGATATCTGAAATAATCATTTCCTCGAAGTCCATAAATCTGTTGCAACTCCTGAAATGTCAAAAAAGAGCCTTCCTTGTAAAGGTGTCCCATATTTTTAATTCCATAATTCTTCCATTGTGTAAAACCCCCGTCTAAACATGAAGGCTTAAACAATGAATTATTCACAATTGGAAGACAAAGAGATAAGTTATCTAATTTTAATGTCTTTTTTAATTGTTTCCAAATTCTTATAGCACTAAATATTATAGGGTTTTCCCTGTAAATTTTCTTGTTTACTTTAGACGTAGCAAATAATATCGAACCAATATCATAAGGCATACAATCTTCCTTTTCCATTTTTAACCAGTCTGGTTGCTGGTCTATTTCTCCCAACCAGAAATTCATATTTTTAATATTAACTGCCCAGAAATAAAACAAAAAGTTAGGTAAAACCAAGCCTCCATTATTTTTTGATTTACACGGGTGTATTTTGCTTATCCTATGATTCTTATAATCCCAGATAAAATCATTAACAATAGAGTCCAATTTTTTAAAGAAGTTTTTTGCCAGGTATATCGGAATCGTCTGAAAAAGGTATAATATTTGCGGTAGAAAAATCATTTTTATGGCATTAATTTTGCCAACCATTGAAATAGGTAATGTTTTCCAGTATTGGATATTCTTATGTAATTTATTCAATAATGGGGGGAATTTGCTTTAAATAATGATGTATATATCTTAGTTACATAGATACCTAGATATTTAAATTTTTCATTTACTACTTTAAATGGGAATTGTTGTATTATCTGTTTGTTATGTTCCCTTATTGGCATAATTTCACTTTTATTCCAATTTATTCTGTATCCTGAAAGTGCACCGAATTGGTTTATTAGTTTTAATAGGTTTGGGATACTAATTTCTGGTTTTGTGATGTAAATTAATACGTCATCTGCGTATAGAGAAATTTTATTCACTGTGTCTTTAGTGTTATACCCATATATTTCCGGATGCCCCCTAATTCTTTCTGCAAGTGGCTCAATAGCAAGTGCAAATAGTAATGGAGATAACGGGCATCCTTGTCTACAACCTCTAGATAGACTGAATTTAGATGACAGTCTTTGGTTGGTAAGTATTCTAGCCGTAGGATTTGTGTATAGCAGTTTTATCCATGTGCAAAATGTCTCCCCTAGCTGCATCTTTTCCATCACCGAAAATAAATAAGGCCATTCGACCTGATCAAATGCTTTTTCAGCGTCAAGTGAGATTATTGCTAAATCTTCATTAATAATTCTCTTGGTATATATAATATTAAATAATCTTCTTAGATTATAATATGAATACCGTTTCTGAATAAAGCCTGTTTGGTCAGGGTGTATTAATTTATTCATCACTGTACTTAATCTACGTGCTAGTATTTTAGTTAGTATTTTCTGGTCTGTATTCAGAAGTGCAATTGCTCTGTATGATCCCGGATCTTCCGGATCTTTATCAGCTTTAGGAATAAGCGTTATAATAGATTCATTTAATGTGTCTGGGAGTTTCTGTTGGGTGTAGATATAATCATATAGTCTTTGCAAGCGTGGGCACAGCAAATCATGACATTTTTTGTAAAATTCGGAACCTAGACCATCTGGCCCTACTGCCTTACCATTTTTTAGAGAGCCAATAGATTCCTCAATATCCTTTATCGTAATTTCACTTTCTAATAATTCTCTATCATTTGAATCTAAACCTTTTAAATTACATTTTATTAAAAAAATCTGCTATTCCTTCTGATTGTGCTACAGTTTTAGTTGAATAAAGGTTATGATAGTATTGTAGAAATCTATCATTTATATCCTTGGGCATTTTTAATAATTCTCCTGTCTCTGTTCTAATTTTATGAATTATTTTTTCCCCTTCCATTTTTCGCAGCTGGCGTGCTAATAGTTTTTGTGGTTTGTCTCCAAATTCAAACTGTAATTGTTTGGTTTTTTGATAAAGTTTTATTACTTGTTCTGAGTACATTTTATTTAATTTATATTTCAGTACAGCAATTTTATTATGTTTTAACGTAGATGGCGTTCTCGCATTTTCTATATCTAGTTGCTTAATTTCACTTTCCAGTGCTTGTTGTTTAATCCTGTTTTCTTTATTATAAAATGCTTGGGCAGAGATTAATGTACCTCGAACATACGCTTTAAACGTCTCCCACATAAGAGAAGCAGGTGTGTCAGGGTTGTCATTTACCTCAAAAAATATTTGGATTTGTTTAATAATATATTCCTGGCATGATCTTTCGTTCAAGATTTGTGGGTTAAGTCTCCAATATGTTTGTTTCTCGGACATTCCATTCAATTTAATCATGAATGTTACCGGTGCGTGATCTGAGATTATGATGTTATGATATTTTGAATTATAAGTAAATGGAATAAACGTAGAGTCAACTAAAAAGTAATCTATTCTTGAGTATGTTTTGTGTACTGGTGAATAAAATGAATATTCCTGTCCGGTTGGGTTTTCTATTCTCCAGATATCCTTAATATTAGTGGTATTAATAAATGAATTTAAAAATACACTTGAATTGGATGTTGCTTTTTTTTGCCTTGATGATCTATCTAAGTATGGGTCTAATGTACAATTGAAGTCTCCTCCAATTATTAATTTGTATTGTGCAAATTCAGGAATTTTATTAAATGTTTTGTGAAAAAAAGTGGGGTTATCGAAGTTAGGCCCATAAACATTTAGAAGGATCACTTTTTCTCCATTTAACTCTCCAACCACTATAATATATCTGCCATCAATATCCACTATTATTGAAGAGGTCGCAAAAGGTATTCCTTTACGAATTACTATTGCAACTCCTCTTGACTTGTGGGAAAAAGAGGAATGATATGATTCAGCGATCCACTTAGCTTTATTCAACCTTTCTCTGTAACTTAGTTCTTGAAACCCATGCAACATTGCAGTAAATCTCCTCTGTACTCTCTCTATTTTGTTGACATCCTTCCTATAATTGGGCGACCAAAATTGTACACCATACTCCAGGTTTGGTCTCACCAATGCCTTGTACAATTTTAACATTACATCCCAACTTCTATACTCAATGCTCTGATTTATAAAGGCTAGCCTACCAAAAGCTTCCTTTACCACCCTATCTATATGAGATTCCACCTTCCTTGAAGTTCCTTGATGCACGGTTATTCCCAGATCCCTGTGTTCAACTGCATTCTTCAATTCCCTACCATTTACCATGTACGTCCATTTTTGATTTGTCCTGCCAAGGTGTAGCACCTCCCATTTATCAGCATTAAACTCCATCTGCCATCTTTCAGCCCATTCTTCCAAATGGCCTAAATCACTCTGTAGACTTTGGAAATCCTCTTCATTATCCACAACTATCTTGGTATCATCTGCATACTTACTAATCCAATTTACCACACCTTCAACCAGATCATTGATGTACTTGACAAACAACAAAGGACCCAACACAGATCCCTGAGGCACCCCACTAGTCAACTGCCTCCAACCCGACAAACAGCCATCCACCATTACCCTCTGGCGTCTCCCATTCAGCCACTGTTGAATCCATCTTGCTACTCCTGCATTTATACTCAACAGTTGAACCTTCTTAACCAACCTTCCATGAGGAACCTTGTCAAAGGCCTTACTAAAGTCCATATAGACAACATCCACTGCTTTACCCTCGTCAATTTCCCTAGTAACCTCTTCAAAAAATTCAAGAAGATTAGTCAAACATGACCTTCCAGGCACAAATCCATGTTGACTGTTCCTAATCAGACCCTGTTTATCTAGATGCTTATATATATTAGCTCTAAGTATCTTTTCCATTAATTTGCCCACCACTGAAGTCAAACTAACAGGTCTATAATTGCTAGGTTTACTCTTAGAACCCTTTTTAAACAATGGAACAACATGCGCAGTACGCCAATCCTCGGGGACTATTCCGTTTCTAATGACATTTGAAATATTTCTGTCATAGCCCCGGCTATTTCTACACTAACTTCCCTCAATGTCCTAGGGAATATCCTGTCAGGACCTGGAGACTTGTCCACTTTTATATTTTTCAAAAGTGTCAGTACTTCTTTTACTTTGAACCTCATAGTATCCATAGCTACTCTACTAGTTTCCCTTACCTCACATAATTCAATATCCTTCTCCTTGGTGAATACCGAAGAAAAATAAATTGTTCAATATCTCCCCCATCTCTTTTGGCTCTGCAGATAGCTGTCCACTCCGTCTCTCCAATGGACCAATTTTATCCCTCGTTATCCTTTTGCAATTAATATAGCTGTAGACACCCTTTGGATTGACTTTCACCTTACTTGCCAAAGCAACCTCATATCTTCTTTTAGCTTTTCTAATTTATTTCTTAAGATTCTTTTTACATTCCTTATACTCCTCAAGCACCTCATTTACTTCATGCTGCCTATAGTTATTGTAGATCTCCCTCTTTTTCCGAACAAGATGTCCAATTTCCCTTGAAAACCAGGGCTCTTTCCAATCTTTACTGTTTCCTTTCAACCGAACAGGAACATAAAGATTCTGTACTCTTAAAATTCCCCCTTTAAATGTCCTCCATTTCTCTTCTACATCTTTCCCATAAAACAAAATGTCCCAGTTCACTCCTTTTAAATCATCTCGCATCGCATCAAAGTTAGTCTTTCTCCAATCAAAAATCTCAACCCTAGGTCCAGTTCTGACCCTCTCCATAATTATATTGAAACTAATGGTATTGTGATCACTGGACCCGAAGTGCTCCCCAACGCATACCTCCGCCACCTGACCCATCTCATTTCCTAACAGGAGGTCCAGCACCCCCCCTTCTCTAGTAGGTAGTTCTATGTATTGCTGCAAAAAACTATCCTGCACACATTTTACAAACTCCAACCCATCCAGCCCATTTACAGAATGTGTTTCCCAGTCTATGTGTGGAAAGTTGAAATCTCCCACAATCACTACCTTGTGCTTACTACTAATGTCTACAATCTCCTTACATATTTGCTCTTCCAATTCTCGATCCCCATTTGGCGGTCTATAATACACCCCTATAAGTGTTGCTACCCCTTTCCCATTTCTCAGTTCCACCCAAATAGCCTCCCGAGATGAGCCCTCCAATCTATCCTGCCAAAGCACTGCTGTAATATCTTCCCTGACTAGCAATGCAACACCTCCACCTCTTGCCCCTCCAATTCTATCACACCTGTAGCAACGAAATCCTGGAATATTTAGTTTCCAATCACAGCCCTCCTGCAACCATGTTTCACTGATCGCCACAACATCATACTTCCAGGTGTCAATCCAGCCTCTAAGTTCATCCACTTTTCTTACAATTCTCCTAGCATTAAAATATACACATTTAAGAAACCCCCCGTCTCTTATTCTCTGTTTATTTCCTTTTTTTCTGGATTATACTGAAGAAAGACCCAAAGTGCTGGAGTAACGCAGCTGGTCAGACAGCATCTCTGGAGGAAAGGGATAGGCGACATTTCGGGTCGAGACCCTTCTTCAGACTCAAGTTCCTCCAGTTTACGGTTTTCTCTTCACCAGAGAGGAGATGGGTGTGTATAGTTGGGGGAGGCTCCACTGGTGTATAATAAGGGGCATACATGACTGGTCGCATTTTGCTTTTGTGTAGGAGGGAACTGCAGATGCTGGTTTACACGGAAGATAGACACAAAAACCTGGAGTAACTCAGTGGGACAGGCAGCATCTCCGGATAGAAGGAATGAGTGACGTTTTGGTTCAAGATCCTTCTTCAGACTCAGAGTATCGACTAGAAACGTCACCCATTCCTTGTATCCAGAGCCGCTGCTTGTCCCGTTGAGTTACTCCAACATTTTGCGACTATGCATCTTGCTTTTGTTCGGTAACTGAATGCCAAGGAGCAAAGGAGATTATCAAGAGTGGTCGACACTGCCCAGTCCTTCGCGAATACTGATTTCCCTGCCATCGAAGGGATTTATAGGAGGTACTGCCTCAAAATAACAGCCAATATCATCAATGACTCGCATCACCATGGCCACCCTTTTATTTCA
>JAWMAR010003335.1:0-40929 GCA_036785375.1 Leucoraja ocellata | reverse complement strand
CACAATGTTTTTACGGCAATATTTGAATCTTGTTAATTGCAGCTGCACTTGAGGCTCTATCTACAGATTAGGAAGTAGGCATTTAATACTGATGCATGTAGAATTTCTCACAATCAGTGATAAAACTCTGGAATTGATTACCTCAGACAGTTATGGAGACCAGGTCACTGGTAAAATTTAAAGAGGAGTAAATAGAGATGAGAAAGATCAGGACATTGAGAGCAATGGGAGATTGGCACAGAAAGAGGAGATGAGACCTGGGGCAGATCAGTCATGATCATACTGAATGGTGGGTAGGTAGGCTTCACAAGCTACATGGCTATTCCTGCACCTAGATTCATATGTTATCATGTTGTTAGGGAAGGGTCATTGTGAATGAAGGCTGGGGGGAGGGGGGATTGGAAGTGGGGTTGGAAGGTGCAATGGGAGGTGTAGGAAAGAACTGTAGATAAAGTCGAAGGTAGACACAAAATGCTGAAATAAACTGCAACTGAAACCTCGGCCACGAGCAAATAATAATGATACCGATCCACTGACGTGAATTGCTCCTTGACTCCGACCCTGATTTTCATTAACAGAAACCTCCCATTGCACAAAATACTGGAGTAACTGAGTGGGACAGGCAGCCTCTCTGGAGAGAAGGAATGGGTGATGTTTCGGGTCTTGATGTTTCTCTCCAGAGATGCTGCCTGTCCCACTGACTTACTCCAGTATTTTGTGCAATAGGAGGTTTCTGTTAATGGAAATCAGGGTCGGAGTCAAGGAGTAATTCACATCAGCGGATCGGTATAATAAGTATTTGCTCGTGGCCGAGGTTTCAGTTGCAGAGTCACACAGCATAGAAACAGGCCCTTTGACCAACCACCATGGCTATCTGTATATTCCCAATTCTTTACATTAATTCCAAATCCCGCTATGCTTTCTTCATTTTAAAACCTGCCCAAATGCACCTTAAATGCTTACAGTTCCTGCTTCCAGAATCTCCTGGCAGCTCATTTGTAAATACTAACTTTGCAACGTTGTTAAACTGAGTTCTTTCAATCTGTAATTGTAATTGTAATTGTAAATCTTTATTGTCATTTCCTGAGTATTGGCATACCCAGAGGAAACAAAAAACGTGCTCAACCAGTGTCCATTTCAGTTTGCATTAAAAAATAAATAGGAATTAAAATTAAAAAATACATGTCATGAACAAATTTAACACTCTACTAAACATTCAACAGCCGTTCCTGACCGGCAGCGGCACAACAGTGGCTCTGCTGCAGTGTGGGGGTTTGTGCGCGATACTTGGCAGGGGGCAAAGTCCATTTAACAGTCTTATAGCCTGTGGGAAGAAGCTGAGGAGCATCCTGCTGGTTTTGCAGCTAATGCTCCTGTACCTCTTCCCAGATGGGAGGATGGAGAAAATGTCATGCGATGGGTGGTAAGGGTCTTTGATGATGGAGATGGCTCTGTTGATACATCTCTTCTTGTATATGTCCAGCAGGGAAGGGGAGTGGAGCACCAATAATCCTGCTTGCGGTCTTCACTATCCTGTCCAGTTGGTGCCGTTCGTACGCCTTGCAGCTCCCGAACCAGGAAGTGATGCTATATGTCCAGTGTGCTCTCGACAGTCCCCCTATAAAAAGTCCGTAGGTGTGTGGTGGGGAGGCCTGCTTTACATAGTCTTCGGAGAGGGTGAAGTCGCTGCTGGGCTCTCTTGACCAGAGCTGTGGTGTTGGCCGTGGACGGTCAGGTCATCAGACAGATGTAGTCCTAAGAACTTTATGCTGCTGGACCCTTTCCACATCAGCTCCGTCGATGATGCAGAGGTGTATGGTGTTGTTTCCCGCCCTCCTGAAGTCAAACCACCATCCTCCTTAGTTTTTCCCACGTTAAGAATGAGGTTGTGGGATTTGCACCAACCTGTGAGCAGCTCCACCTCCATCCTGTACGCCGATTCATCATTGTCACTGATGAGACCCACTACTGTTGTGTCATCAGCGAACTTGTTGATGAAGTTGTTATTGAGTCTGGCAGTACAGTCGTGTGTCAGCAGACTAAACAGAAGGGGGCTTAGGACACAGCCTTGGGGTGAGCCAGTGCTCACGGCTATGGTTTTTGATGTCCTACTGCCCACGCTGACTGTCTGCTGCCGTTGCGACAGAAAGTTCAGGGACCCACTACATGTGCCAGCATCAACCCCCAACAGCTCCAACTTCTCCACCAGCTGCTGCGGAATGATTGTATTGAAAGCAGAGCTGAAGTCTATGAAGAGGATCCTGGCATAGGTGTTTTTCCGATCAAGGTGTGACAGTACGAGGTTCAGTGTTGTTGAGACTGCGTCCTCTGTGGATCGGTTGGCTCTGTAGGCGAACTGCAAGTGGGTCTAGGTCGGCAGGTAGATATTTTTGATGTGCTGCATAACTAGTCGCTCAAAACACTTCATTACAATGGGTGTTAGGGCCACTGGTCGAAAGTCATTATGGCAGGCTGGGTTCGGTTTCTTCGGGACAGGGACGATGGTGGCACTCTTAAGACAGTTGGGCACTACTGCCTGGCTGAGTGAGATGTTAAAAATGTCTGTGAAGACATCCTTCAGTTGCTCGGCACAGTCTCTTAGAACGCATCCAGGAATGTTGTCCGGCCCTGCAGCTTTGCGTGGATTTGACGCTGGCAAAGGCCTTTTTAACTCTGCTGCGGACAGCCTGAGCGACTGGTCACTGGGAGATGGCAGTAGTGCACGTGTCTGGGTGCTGTTTTTAACCTCGAAACCACGCGTAGAACTCGTTCAGTTCATCTGGTAGGGAGGGGTTGTTTTGGGCATATCCGCAGCGGGGGGGGGGGGGGGGGGGTGGCGGGGGGTGCTTGTAGTCAGTGTATGGTCTGGAAATCCCTGCCACAAGCGACGTGTGTCTTTGTCATTTTCAAAGTGGCTATTAAGTTTTTTCACATACAGCCTCTTCGCTTCCCTGATCCCCCGGGATAGGTTACCCTTGCCAGTTTGTATGCTGCGTTGTCCCAGATTTGAATGCCGCATCCGGATCTGAAATGAAATGAAATGATGAAATGATTCAATTTATTGTCATTGTCAGTGTACAGTACAGAGACAACGAAATGCATTTTAGCATCTCCCTTGAAAGGAGACACAGGGCGTCGCGGTGTGCCCGCGCCTGCCGCCGTACATTCCATTACAGGCAAAGCTGGGTGAAGTGTCTTGCCCAAGGACACAACGACAGTATGCACTCCAAGCGGGATTTGAACCGGCTACCTTCCGGTCACCAGCCGAACTCTTAGCCCATTGTGCTATCTGTCGCCTGTTCCCTTCTCAGTAGGGAACACACTTCCCAGTTAGCCAAGGTTTCTGATTGGCACGCCTCCTGATGGTTTTTACCACCGTTACATCCTCAATACATTTATTGATGTATGCGATGACGGATTCTGTATATTCTTGGAGGTTGATGCCACTGTCATCTGTTGCTGCCTCTCTGAAAATGGCCCACTGTGTGGTTTCAAACAGTCTTGTAGTGCTGCGTAGCTCCCTGTGGGCCATGTTCTGACTTCTTTGACCGTTGGCCTGTCCTGTTTCACCCTGGGTCTATATGCAGGTGTGAGCATGACCGCTAAGTGGTCAGAGTTGCCGATATGGGGGAGGGGGGCTGCTTTATATGCATCTTTAATGTTGGTGTACACCAGGTCTAGTTTGTTCTTCCCCCTGGTTGCAATGTTCACATGCTGGTAGAATTTAGGCAGAACAGATTTAAGGACTTGCCTGGTTGAAATCCCCCAGCTGCATGAAGAAAGCATCTGGATGTTCCCTCTGCTGCTCACTGATGTTGTTGTAGAGCACTGTCATAGCATCCTTCCACGTCCGCGCTCGGTGGTACATAGACAGCGGTTATGAAGACAGCTGTTAGTTCTCTGGGTAAGTAGAAGGGTCGGCATTTCACAGTCATAGCTCCACGTGGGGGTGAGCAGTAGGTGGAAATCACCACAGCATCCCGGCACCATGATCTGTTCACATACACAGCCAGCCCCCCTCCCCTTGCCTTACCAGCTAGCGAAGCTACTCTATCAGCTCTGTATAGCATAAGTCCCTCCAACTGGATCGCAGCGTCTGTGATGTTCTGATTCAGCCAGGTCTCCGTTAGGATGTAAACACAGCAGTTCTTCACGCTTCGTTGGGAGGCTCTCCACGCTCTGAGGTAGTCCATCTTGTTGTCGAGGGAGCGGACATTTGCCAGCATGACTGTAGGCACTGCCGGTTTGTGTGGGTTCGCGTTTAGCCTAGCGTAGGCTCCTGCGCGTTTCCCCCGCTTCTGCCCTCTACTACACCGCTTGCGATGTTTCCCCAACACCGTTGTTCCAGGTGCGGGTGCGGGTGCAGGCGGCTCTCCATGGGCCTGCGCGCCTCCGTGGGCCTGCGCGCCTCCGTGGGCCTGCGCACCTCCGTGGGCCTACGCGACGCAGAAGTCTCAGCTCCACCAGGACGCTCCGTAAGGTAAGGTCACAGCAAGAAGCCTTGCTGCCGATTTTTAAAAGAACCTGCCGCTCGTACTTACGCACGTACACGCACTCCTCCGACACACACTCTTCGTACACACCACTCGCTCCAAAAATCCACGAATACACTGAACTCCACTGGGAGAGGTCGCTGCGAGCTCCGGTCCGCGCCGCCATCTTGTCCCAACAAAAAACTAAAGTCAACAATCTAAAGTCAAATTGACTCAAACACTTGTTGCTGTTAAAATCAATTCTTTATTCAGCTGAGACTAGTCTCTTGAACCTTCCAACACAGAGCTGATGCTCTGGGGCGGGTCCAGAGAGGAGTAACTTTGATACAAACTCATGGCATTTATATAGGTATTAGACATTTCAGATACAGAGGGTATGACAAGCTAGTAACCAATCATCTGAGTCCTTCTGGTGATTTACAACATCAGTCACATGATCCCCCTTCCCTGGCCTCATTACAGCCTTTGTTTGCCTGTGCTTTATAACTGTTTTAGAATTATTTTATTTCAACACAGCAAAACCCCAGTAGGCTCTTATGAAAGACCATTCCTCAAAATACAAGATACATATATAACACAATGATCACACAAGTCATACACACTGTCTATACCAAGAGAAAATATATTTCTATAAATCTAAACAATTTCTATAAGTCTAAAGTGTACCTTTCTATTAAGCCAATACATTTCATAATTGGTGTTACTATAATTTTACACATTTTGAAATACCATTACCTATGTCTTTAAAACATTAATTATATAAGTTTGCTGAATTACAGTTCCTAAGTTTCAAAACTCACATTTTCCATCTCCCATCCAAAGATACATGGGTCGTAAATCTGTCAATTTACTTAATATGAGTTTGGTGCCTTTCCTGTTATCGGGAAGTAGGATTTCCAATCTCATGTACCAGCAGAACACAAGAGACTACATCTCAGACCATTACGTCAGAATTCCATCTGCTCAACCTTCTATAAACTTACTCCCTCAATCTAATTATTTCTCAAAGCAACTATTCCTTCACTTGCATCTTATTCCTTATCACACATTATAATTGTACACAGCCAAAGCTAACTGCAGTCTATCATCTCTCAGCCTTGAATTCTCTCAAACCTAGCAAAACAAGCCATAACTCTTCACCTTTATGTCACATTCAGAGCTCAAAATGTGCCATAGAGACAGAGCAGATGGCCAAAGAAGAGGCCCCTTATTCAGCTTCTCAATCTTCAACGCAAAGCCATATCAAATACAATTTCCTCCAGTGCTATAATTGCCTCAAACAATAACCTAAGGCTAAGCAGGTCTGGTTCAGGCCTCCATGTTTTGATTCATCTTTGCCTGTGTGTAAGTGTCTGTTTGCTCTTTATTTCGGTTCAGGAAAACTTTAAGCTTTTCTTTTGCAAATTACCTAGCTTATATAAAAGTCACTATCCAAGCGGTTCTATTTGTATAATATTTCCTCATTCCCCACTCTGGTCATTCTATGACCACTAATAGGATAATAACACAAGGCAGAGATTCATCAGCATTGGCTTATTAGTCATCCAAGTTTATACCTAACCTCGAGATGCTTTATAAAACCTGGACCACGTAGGTCAGCAGGCTGGCTTGTTGACACCAATGCTGTTCCCTTACTTCTCTGCTGTGTTTAATACCCTAGCCCTTAGGGTGCTCAGCTATTCTGGGTTCCATACCACTGATCTATCTCCATTTTATTCATTCTAATACATTCATCTTCTATAATTCTTTCTCAACCTGTGCATTTACCATCCTTTCAACTACCTCATCATTCAACATTAGAATTTCTTCTTCTAGATGTTGCAATAATATCTTCTCACCAGTTTCCACATTACCCAAGGCTGTCATTAGTCTAGAAATAATACATTTAACAAAAGCAATTCCACAAACAAACACAAAACCACTATTGCCTGCATATATAGAAACATAGAAAATAGGTGCAGGAGTAGGCCATTCAGCCCTTCGAGCCTGCACCGCAATTCGATATGATCATGGCTGATCATCCAACTCCGTATCCTGTACCTGCCGTCTCTCCATACCCCCTGATCCCTTGTTCTGGACTTCCCCAACATCGGAAACAATCTCCCTGCATCTAGCCTGTCCCCTTCATATGAAAGTCCTGACATCCCAGGAATCAGTCTGGTGATTCTTCTCTGTACTCCATCTATGGCAAGAATGTCTTCCTCAGATTGGGAGACCAAAACTGTATGCAATAGTCCAGGTGTGGTCTCACCAAGACCCTCTACAATTGCAGTAGAACCTCCCTGCTCCTATACTCAAATCCTTTTGCTATGAATGCGAACATACCATTCGCTTTCTTCACTGCCTGCTGCACCAGCATGTCTACTTTCAATGACTGGTGTACCATGACACCCAGGGTCTCGTTGCATCTCCCCTTTTCCTAATCGGCCACCATTCAGATAATCCATTCAATTTACCTAACATCACTTCCCAGCTAACCTGGATTTCACTCAGTTCTCCATCTCATTTGACCCCCTGGTCCCCTGCTATTTCCAGCAGATTATTAATGTCTTCCTTGGTGAAGACAGAACCAAAGTATAACAATTTATCCAATTATAAAATCCCCCAAATCCCCAGTCTCCCCATTCAATCCCCTCCTGTATCCCATCGAGCAGTGTAATAATGTCCCCTTGATGTTTGGTGATATTACTAGTTCTATCCTCAACTCCCATCATACATTTTTCTTTCAACAATAGCACATGTCCCTCCCTCATGTGCCAACAGATAGTATAAGGCATATCTATCCTGTAAAGAGAACAGATGTATTTCTGATAGTAGCAAGGTAACACACAATTTGTCCTTTACCAAATAGTTCATTATGGGCTTGTATAAACATGTTAGAGTCTGTTTCTTCCAATGCCCATTTTTCCCATATTTTTGTCATGTTCTTTCTCCTGTAAACAAGAGCCTGCTTCTGCGCTGTATCTCTAAAAACATTGGATGGTCGCTCAAGAATATCCTCCCTTAATGTCATCAACATATTTCCCTTATCAACAACGCAACTCTCCTTCCTTTACTTTTATTTTTGTTTAGACTTTAGAGATACAGCGCGGATACAGGCCTTTCGGCCCAGCGAATCTGCACCAACCAGCGATCCCCGTACTCTATTCTATTCACCAGGGACAATTTACAATTTTACCAAAGCCAGTTAACCTACAAACCTGTACATCTTTGGAGTGTGAGCGGAAACCGGAGCACCCGGAGGAAAACACACGTGGTCACAGGGAGAACGGGACAAACTCCGTACAGACAGCATCCGTAGTCAGGATTGAACCTGGGCCTTTGTGCCCAATCCCTGGCGGCCATCTCTTTCACATCTGTAGCATCTGTTCCCAGAACATTGAGCTGACATGTCCTGCCCCTCTCACAACTAGGTTTCTGCTTTGGCACTAATATCCCAGGCTAAAGTGCTAATCAATGGTCTGAGTTCCTGCTGCCACTTGCTTAATACTGGAATGCTACATAGAAACATAGACAATAGGTGCAGGAGTAGGCCATTCGGCCCTTCGATCCAGCACTGCCATTCAAATGATCATGGCTGATCATCCAAAATCAGGACCCTGTTCCTGCTTTCTCCCCATATCTTTATTCCATTAGCTCTAAGAGCTAAATCTAACTCTCTCTTGCTGCCGACCACTGCAGGGGCCCGACTTCCACAGTGAAGGACAGGACCCTGGGGAGTTCTGCTGAACCCAGAGGTCTGGGAAGTACAGGCACAGATGGACACAAAATGCTGGAGTAACTCAGCGGGACAGGCAGCATCTCTGGAGAGAAGGAATGGGTGACATTTCTGGTCTGAAGAAGGGTCTCGACCCAAAAACGCCACCCATTCCTTCTCTCCAGAGAAGCTGCCTGTCACCCTGTGTTACTCCAGCGTTTTGTGTCTATCCTCTCTCCAGAGATGCTCCCTGTTCAGCTGAGTTACTCCAGCATTTAGTGTCTATCTTCGGTTTAAACCAGCATCTGCAGTTCCTTCCTACATATTGACAGCTTGGTTGGCTTGAGGTGTCTCTGGGTGCATGTTTTTGTGCTGGATGACTCTGTGAGATGTACAGTGATGGAGAGAGGGGGAGGGTGGAGAGGACACAGAGGTGTGTACTGCCAGCTGGTCTGCCTCTGATCCTCCACCATCTGACACCAGGCTTCAGGACTAAACACAGGCTGTTCACTCTGTGTAGAAACGTGATCCGTGAGCCAGTCCCTGGGGGAACCAGCTTCAGAAACATCCATTTATTACAGATATTTGCCGTCTCCCTTCAACCCCCTCCGTCTCTTTCAATATTCTGCTCCTCACGTCCAATCCACCCGAGCAAGTTGTAACAGAGAACATCATTGCCTGTTTCCTGGAATCCATTCACACTCTGTCAACGATCTGTAGGTTTTGTTTAAATGTCCTCTCGTGTTCATCCCTCTCACCGACACAGAGTCATTAGATCAGAGCCATCTGCGATCACTCACATATTCATTCACTTTAGCTCTAGGGACAGTTCTATCATTTTTTATATCTGTCGAGCTTTGGCCCAACAGGCTTCAGCAGAGAGGGTGAATGCAGGATAAGGCACTGTCTGCATTTGTCCTTTTTCCGTAACTATTCTGTTGTTTAACGCAGTAAATATGGCAGTTAGGGCATTGGTCTGCATCTCCAACAGGATGTGGGTGGTCAAGGAAACTTCCAGCATCCCTGAGGGCTACACCTTTGTGAAGTGCGTCCAGCTTGCAGCTCCTCATAGACCCGATAAGGAACTGGAGTACCAGCTGGGATGACTTCAGGATCATCCAGGTTATAGACAATAGACAATAGGTGCAAGAATAGGCCATTCGGCCCCTCAAGCCGGCACTGCCATTCAATGAGATCATGGCTGATCCACAATCAGTACTCCGCTCCTGCCTTCTCCCCAGATCCCCTGATTCTGTTATCTTCAAAAGCCCTATTTAGCCCTCTCTTGAAAGTTTCCAGAGAACTGGCCCCCACCGCCCTCTGAGGCAGAGAATTCCACAGACTCACAACCCTCTGGGCCAAAAAAGTGTTTCCTCGCCTCCGTTCTAAATGGCTTACTCTTTATTCTTAAACTGTGGCCCCTGGTTCTGGCCTCCCCCAACATCGGGAACATGTTTCCTGCCTCTAGCGTGGCCAAACCTTTAATAATCTTATATGTTTCAATAAGATACCCTCTCATCCTTCTAAATTACAGAGAATATAAGTCCAGCCGCTCCATTCTCTCAGCATTATGACAGTCCCGCAATCCCGGGAATTAACCTTGTGAACCTACGCTGCACTCCCTCAATAGCAAGAATGTCCTTCCTCAAATTAGGGGACCAAAACTGCACACAATACTCCTAATGTGATCTCATTAAGGCCCTGTACAACTGCAGAAGGACCCCTTTGCTCCTATACTCAACCTCTTTGCTCGTATACTCAGAGACAGGAGTTACAGTGAGCTGCTCATGCCTAAGGTACGGGCAGAATGTAGATGTGTGACCACTAGGAGAAAGAGCAGGCAGAGGGGTACTGGTGTTCCCTTTGGCCATTCCCCTCCACAACAGGGATGGCCCTCTGGGTACTGTTGGGGGGAGGGGGGGGGGGGGGGGGGGGGATCCAGTCAGGGAGGGCAGCAGCCGCTAGGTCTGAGGCACTGAGCCCGGCATTGAGACCAACGGGGTGGGTGAAGACTTGCACAGTGACAGTGGTGGAGACTATTTAGTCAGGGGTACACAGGAGATTCTGTGGCAATAAACAGGACTCCAGGATGATGTAGATAAACACAATAAGCTGGAGTAACTGAGTGGGGACAGGCAGCATCACTGGATAGAAGGAATGCCTGATGTTTCATGTCGAAACCCTTCTTCATATAACCATATAACAATTACAACTTCCAGTCCATGCCAAACACTTATTCTCCCCTAGTCTATATTTAAGAGGGAGTTAGATGTGGCCCTTGTGGCTAAAGGGATCAGAGGGTATGGAGAGAAGGCAGGTACGGGATACTGAGTTGGATGATCAGCCATGATCATATTGAATGGCGGTGCAGGCTCGAAGGGCCGAATGGCCTACTCCTGCACCTAATTTCTATGTTTCTAGTCCCATACACCTGCACTCAGACCATAAACCCTCCATTCCTTTCCCGTCCATAGACCTATCCAATTTATTTTTAAATGATAAAATCGAACCTGCTTCTCCTTCTTGAGGCTCCTTCTCCATTCCTTGCCCACCTGGTGTCAGGGTCCAGGATGTCTTGCAGCGGCTGGGCTACATTCCCAAGGGGAAGGAGGAGCAGCCAATAGTCCTTTGTCAAGTCGGAACAAATGACACAGGTGGAGAACATAGAAACATAGACAATAGGTGCAGGAGTAGGGCCATTTGGCCCTTCTAGCCTGCACCGCCTATTCAATATGATCATGGCTGATCACCCAACTCAGTATCCTGTTCCTGCCTTCTCTCCATACCCCCTGATCCCCTTAGCCACAAGGGCCACATCTAACTCCCTCTTGAAATATAGCCAATGAACTGTGTGGCCTCAACTACCTTCTGTGGCAGAGTGTTCCACAGATTCACCACTCTCTGTGTGAAAAATGTTTTTCTCATCTTGGTCCTAAAAGATTTTCCCCTTATCCTTAAACTGTGACCCCTTGTTCTGGACTTCCCCAACATCGGGAACAATCTTCTTGCATCTAGCCTGTCCAACCCCTTAAGAATTTTGTAAGTTTCTATAAGATCCCCCCTCAATCTTCTAAATTCTAGCGAGTACAAGCCGAGTCTATCCAGTCTTTCTTCATATGAAAGTCCTGACATCCCAGGAATCAGTCTGGTGAACCTTCTCTGTACTCCCTCTATGGCAAGAATGTCTTTTCTCAGATTAGGAGACCAAAACTATACGCAATACTCCAGGTGTGGTCTCACCAAGACCCTGTACAACTGCAGTAGAATCTCCCTGCTCCTATACTCAAATCCTTTTGCTATGAATGCTAACATACCATTGGCTTTCTTCATTGCCTGCTGCACCTGCATGCCTACTTTCAATGACACCCAGGTCTCGTTGCATCTCCCCTTTTCCTAATCGGCCACCAAGTGGGAAAAGGGATGAGGTCTTGCGGAGTGAATATAGGGAGTTGGGCAGAAGATTAAACAGGCAGGTCCCCCAGGGTAGTGTCTCTGGATACTCCGGTGCCATGGGCTAGTGAGGGGGACCAGGCAGATAGGATAGATGAATGTGTGGCTGAGGGCTAGAATTGAGATTTGTTGGACCATTGGGATATCTGGAAGAGATTGCATCTGAACTGGAGGGGCATCAACATCCATGCAGGCAGTTTGCGGGCGCTCCCTGCGAGGATGAAAACTAGTTTTAGTTTAGTAGTTTGGTTTAGGGATGCAGTGTGGAAACAGGCCCTTTGGTCCACCAAGTCCACACCGACCATCAATCACTTGTACACTAACTCTGTGTTAGCCCAGTCTCACATCCTACACACAAGGAACAATTCACAGAAGCCAATGCAATTCAATGATACAATGTAATGATTCAATGATCCTTTATAGTCACATATACCTAGCTACAGTAAAATGCTTTATTCTGCAAATAACCCCAGTAAAATCATGTGGCAGACCGAAGAACGGCCTTGACCCAAAAACTCACCCATTCCTTCTCTCCAGTGATGTTGCTTGTCCCACTGAGTTTACTCAAACATTTTGTGTTTATCTGCGGTGTAAACCTAGCATCTGCAGTTCCTTCCTTCACAAATCATGTCCGATTCCGATTCCGATTCCGATTCAATCTTTATTGTCATTGTGCAGTGTACAGTACAGAGACAATTAAATGCAGTTAGCATCTCACCCAGAAGAGCGAACATAGAATAATAAGCAGTAATATATATATATGTACATACAGTAGCAGTAGTGCAATTTTTCTGGGGGAAGGAGTGTCCGGGGGGGGGGGGGGGGGGGTCTGTGGTTGGGGTGAGAGCAGTCCTTGGCGATGCTGAGCGCCCTCCGCAGACAACGCTTGCTTTGGACAGACTCAATGGAGGGGAGTGAGGAACCGGTGATGCGTTGGGCAATTTTCACCACCCTCTGCAATGCCTTCTGTCCGGAGACAGAGCAGTTGCCATACCATACTGTGATACAGTTGGTAAGGATGCTCTCGATGGTGCAGCGGTAGATGTTCACCAGGATCTGAGGAGACAGATGGACCTTCTTCAGTCTCCTCAGGAAGAAGAGACGCTGGTGAGCCTTCTTGATCAGAGTTGAGGTATTGTTGGTCCAAGAGAGGTCATCGGAGATGTTGACCCCAAGAAACTTGAAGCTAGAAACACGTTCCACCTCCGTCCCGTTAATGTAGATGGGGGTGTGCGTGCCGCCCCTAGGCCTTCTGAAGTCCACAATGAGCTCCTTGGTCTTCTTGGAATTGAGGGCCAGGTTGTTGTCAGCGTACCATGCTGCTAGGACCTCCTCTCTATAGGCTGGCTCATCGCAGACCACACCTAGGTAGTACACCAGTGTCACTATGTTTTGGCGCCGACAACGTTACAGAAGTTCACCGAACAGTCGTGTATACTGCCTCCACCCTCCCCCCCCCCCCCACACACACACACACCCTTGGGTCTCCCTTCATTCTCAGCACCCCCCACAGGAGGGAGAAGGATGGCAAATAAGGGAACCTTGCATGACTAAAGAGCTTGTAAATTTGGTCCAAAAGGGAAAGGAAGCACATGCATTGTTTTAAGCAGATAGAATCAGACAGGGCCTTTGAAGATTCTTGATTAGTACGGGTGTCAGAGGTTATGGGGAGAAGGCAGGAGAATGGGGTTGGGAGGGAGAGATAGATCAGCCATGGTTGAATAGTGGAGTAGACTTGATGGTCGAATGGCCTAATTCTACTCCGATCACTTATGACCTTAATGTAAAGAAAGGATGAAAAACTTCAAATGAGAGGTTAGAAATGGCATTTATAAGACCTTTAGATAGGCATGTGGATATGCAGGGAATGGAGTGATATGGGTGATGTGCAGGTAGATGAGTGTTGGTCTTGGCATCATGTTTGGCACAGACATTGTGGGCCAAAGGGCCCATTTTTGCACTGTATGTTACGTGTTTTATGGTGTACAAGGGCCAAAAGGGGCCACAACATGGCTGGTGATTTTGATTAAGGAAAATCCCAAAGCTTTTTATATCTATACTAGACTAGATGGGACCCATGTTCACACGGGAGGGCTGGTCCCCCAACGCAATATTGAGCCGAATGGATTATTGGGCTGGCAGCTCAGTCACTCAGGGTTGGTGGGCTGGCAGCTCAGTCTCTCAGGGTTGGTGGGCTGGCAGCTCAGTCACTCAGGGTTGGTGGGCTGGCTGATCAGTCACTCAGGGCTGGTGGGCTGGCAGATCAGTCACTCAGGCCTGGTGGGCTGGCAGCTCAGTCACTCAGGCCTGGTGGGCTGGCAGCTCAGTCTCTCAGGGCTGGTGGGCTGGCAGATCAGTCACTCAGGCCTGGTGGGCTGGCAGCTCAGTCACTCAGGGCTGGTGGGCTGGCAGCTCAGTCACTCAGGTCTGGTGGGCTGGCAGCTCAGTCACTCAGGACTGGTGGGCTGGCAGCTCAGAAACTGCCAGAATGTCTGCCTAAAACAGGTGAGAGAGAAGGGGGAGAGGGTGGAGAATCAATTTTAGACATTTTTCATCTTTTTCTGCAGATCACAGCAATGAAGGGGGAAAGTCCATCCTGGCCTGGATCTCACAGGGAGCCCATGAAGGGAGGGAGACAAATACTGAGGTGATGTTTAATACTTGCAGGGGGATTACTTACTAATGGGCCAAAGGGACTCCTCCTGGACTATACAGGCCAGAAGGGACTCTTTAAAAAAAACAAAAGTGAAATCTCAGTGAAATGCATTTTTTCTGGACTTTTCCTGGCCTGGCACGGGCCTTTTGGGCCAAAATGCTCCTCCTGGGCTAATACAGGTATTTAGGGCAAAAGGAACTGGTTTCTGGGCTAATAGGGGCCTGTTGGGTCTCTGTCACACGGGAGGCCTGGTCCCCCAATGCAACGAGATCCCCAATGCAATATTCCACCACCCACCCGTTCCCCCGACGCAACCCGACCCCCCAACGCAATATTGCACCACTCACGCATAGCCCCCAACTGCTCGCGCACGGCTCATTTCCCCTCATCCCCCAGCACTCTGTCCCCCTCCTGTTCACCCCCCTCTTCTTTCCCCTCTCCTCCCTCCCTTCCCCAATCCCTTCCTCACCTCTCCTTTCCCCTACCCTCAGTCACTCCCTCCCTCCCTCCATAACTCCTCTCCTTTCCCAACCCCCCTCCTATCCCTTTATTCCCCACTACTCACCTCCCCCTATCCCCCCCACTTTCCCTCCTGACCTCTCCCATTCCCTCCTCCTCTCCCTCTAACCCCCCTCCTCCCCCACTCTCCTCACCTCCCCCACTTTCCCCCTCTCCCTCCCTACCCCTTCCTCTCCCTCAACCCCCTCAACCCCCCACTCTCCCTCCTCACCTCCACAGGATCTTTCCCCCCTCCTTTCCCCTACCCTCAGTTACTCCCTCCCTCCCTCCCTAAAAGGCAGCATCTGCAGTTCCTTCCTCCACAGGTCATTCATTGTTAGCTGTGGTTTAGATTCTGTTGACTTGACGACTGGACCAGTTTGTATCGTGTGTGTGTGTGTGAGTTACTCATACTCCACGCAAACTGCTCGGCCACCCTCTCCCTCCCTCTGCCCACTCCGGCTCGGCCCATCCCCGTCCCTGCTGCCACTCGGCCCGTCCCCAACCTGCCCACCCACCTGCCTGCCTACCTGCCTACCTGCCTGCTCGCTGCCGCTGCCGGGCCGTGGGGGGAGGGGGGTGGATGGAGTCAGTGTTCATCACGGTGGGCATCACGAGTTTCAATGAGCTGGTAAAGATCTCCGAGAAGGTAGGTAGATAGGTAGATAGATAGATAGATAGATAGATAGATAGATAGATAGATAGATAGATAGATAGATAGATAGATAGATAGATAGATAGATAGATATCCTTTATTTAATTGGAAATGAACAAGATAATGAATGGGTGTTTTGGATGTGACAATTGCCAGCTCTCACTTGACCAGGTGCTGCAGACGTTGGTGGGAATCGGCAAAGTAAGATTAGACGTATCACCCCCAGTCTGCCAATGTGACGAATTGTCGATGGTAAATGTCAACATGAAATGAGAGATAACGAAACTTGTTTACATTTGTGAGAAGTTACAGTAGGTGACCCAGCTCCCCCACCGCTAGTAGTGTAGGTCCGTTGCAGTAAATGGGAGGCTTTTCATTAGCTTGGAATGGGGATGGTGACGTGGGCTGCTTGAAAGATGAGATAGAATTATGTCAAGATTCCCTTGTGTTGTGTTTGAATTGTATTAATCATCTGTTGTTGAATAAGATTAGCATAAGCAAACAGTATGTTATGACTAATGAAACAATTGGTACTGTGTAGTTGATAGAATATTTTCTTAGAATAGTATCTAACAAAAGTAAACAAAAGGTGTTTTCTGCACAGCATAACTGTCAGCTAATTGTGCTGTGAAGTCAGAGACCTGGTGAGCAGTTTACTGCCGCCATCTCTCCATGATATCATCAAATCAAGTCTCTTGAAGCAAACCTGCAGTCTATAACTTTTCATTTTTTCCTTGAATTTCCCTCTAAATTATTTTATTCGACAGATATGTTCGACAGACAGATAAATAGATGGATAGACGGATCAACTGTTAGACACATAGACGGATAGACGGATAGACGGATAGATGGATAGACGGATAGATGGATAAACTGATAGATGGATAGATGGATAGACGGATAGACGGATAGACGGATAGACGGATAGATGGATAGACGGATAGACGGATAGACGGATAAACTGATAGATGGATAGACGGATAGACGGATCAACTGATAGACAGATAGATGGATAGACGGATAGATGGATAAACTGATAGATGGATAGATGGATAGACGGATAGATGGATAGATGGATAGACGGATAGACGGATAGACGGATAGACGGATAGATGGATAGATGGATAGACGGATAGATGGATAGACGGATAGACGGATAAACTGATAGATGGATAGACGGATAGACGGATCAACTGATAGACAGATAGACGGATAGACGGATAGATGGATAGACGGATAGACGGATAGATGGATAGACGGATAGATGGATAAACTGATAGATGGATAGACGGATAGATGGATAGACGGACAGACGGATAGACGGATAGATGGATAGACGGATAGATGGATAAACTGATAGATGGATAGATGGATAGACGGATAGATGGATAGATGGATAGACGGATAGATGGATAGATGGATAGACGGATAGATGGATAGATGGATAGATGGATAGATGGATAGACGGATAGACGGATAGATGGATAGACGGATAGACGGATAGATGGATAAATTGATAGATGGATAGATAGATAGATGGATAGATGGATAGATGGATAGATGGATAGACGGATAAACTGATAGACGGATAGATGGATAGACGGATAGACGGATAGACGGATAGATGGATAGACGGATAGATGGATACACTGATAGATGGATAGATGGATAGACGGATAGATGGATAGATGGATAGACGGATAGACAGATAGACGGATAGACGGATAGATGGATAGATGGATAAACGGATCAACTGATAGACAGATAGACGGATAGATGGATAGATGGATTAACTGACAGATGGATAGATGGATAGACGGATAGATCGATAGATGGATAGACGGATAGACGGATAGACGGATAGATGGATAGATGGATAGACGGATAGATGGATAGACGGATAGACGGATAAACTGAGAGATGGATAGACGGATAGACGGATCAACTGATAGACAGATAGACGGATAGATGGATAGACGGATAGACGGATAGATGGATAGATGGATTAACTGACAGATGGATAGATGGATAGACGGATAGATGGATAGATGGATAGACGGATAGACGGATAGACGGATAGACGGATAGATGGATAGATGGATAGACGGATAGATGGATAGACGGATAGACGGATAAACTGATAGATGGATAGACGGATAGACGGATCAACTGATAGACAGATAGACGGATAGATGGATAGACGGATAGACGGATAGATGGATAGACGGATAGATGGATAAACTGATAGATGGATAGACGGATAGATGGATAGACGGATAGACGGATAGATGGATAGACGGATAGATGGATAAACTGATAGATGGATAGATGGATAGACGGATAGATGGATAGATGGATAGACGGATAGATGGATAGATGGATAGACGGATAGATGGATAGATGGATAGAGGGATAGATAGATAGACGGATAGACGGATAGATGGATAGACGGATAGACGGATAGATGGATAAATTGATAGATGGATAGATAGATAGATGGATAGATGGATAGATGGATAGATGGATAGACAGATAGACGGATAGATGGATAGATGGATAGACGGATAGACGGATAGACGGATAGATGGATATATGGATAGATGGATAGACGGATAAACTGATAGACGGATAGATGGATAGACGGATAAACTGATAGATGGATAGATGGATAGTTGAATAGACGGATAGATGGATAGATGGATAGACGGATAGATGGATAGATGGATAGACGGATAGATGGATAGATGGATAGATGGATAGGCGGATAAACTGATAGACGGATAGATGGATAGACGGATAAACTGATAGACGGATAGATGGATAGACGGATAGATGGATAGATGGATAGACGTATAGATGGATAGATGGATAGATGGATAGACGGATAGACGGATAGACGGATAGATGGATAGATAGATAGATGGATAGATGGATAGACGGATAGACGGACAGACGGATAGACGGATAGACGGATAGATGTATAGATGGATAGACGGACAGACGGATAGACGGATAGATGGCTAGACGGATAGACGGATAGATGGATAGATGGATAGATGGATAGATGGATAGATGGATAGATGGACTGCATGGATGAGCTACAAAAATTGTTCATCCCAGTTTGGCAAAAGAATAAATCAGGGAAGGTAGTACATCCATGGATAACAAGCGAAATCAGGAATAGTATCAAAGCAAAGGATGAAGCGTACAAATTAGCCAGAAAAAAGCAGCATACCGGAGGACTGGGAGAAATTCAAAGACCAGCAGAGGAGGACAAAGGGCTTAATTAGGAAAGGAAAAATAGATTATGAAAGAATAAACTGATAGACGGATAGATGGATAGACGGATAAACTGATAGACGGATAGATGGATAGATGGATAGACGGATAGATGGATAGACGGATAGACGGATAAACTGATAGATGGATAGACGGATAGACGGATCAACTGATAGACAGATAGACGGATAGACGGATAGATGGATAGACGGATAGACGGATAGATGGATAGACGGATAGATGGATAAACTGATAGATGGATAGACGGATAGATGGATAGACGGATAGACGGATAGACGGATAGACGGATAGATGGATAGACGGATAGATGGATAAACTGATAGATGGATAGATGGATAGACGGATAGATGGATAGATGGATAGACGGATAGATGGATAGATGGATAGACGGATAGATGGATAGATGGATAGATGGATAGACGGATAGACGGATAGATGGATAGACGGATAGACGGATAGATGGATAAATTGATAGATGGATAGATAGATAGATGGATAGATGGATAGATGGATAGATGGATAGATGGATAGACGGCTAAACTGATAGACGGATAGATGGATAGACGGATAGACGGATAGACGGATAGATGGATAGACGGATAGATGGATAAACTGATAGATGGATAGATGGATAGACGGATAGATGGATAGATGGATAGACGGATAGACAGATAGACGGATAGACGGATAGATGGATAGACGGATAGACGGATAAACGGATCAACTGATAGACAGATAGACGGATAGATGGATAGATGGATTAACTGACAGATGGATAGATAGATAGACGGATAGATGGATAGATGGATAGACGGATAGACGGATAGACGGATAGACGGATAGACGGATAGATGTATAGACGGATAGATGGATAGACGGATAGACGGATAAACTGATAGATGGATAGACGGATAGACGGATCAACTGATAGACAGATAGACGGATAGACGGATAGATGGATAGACGGATAGACGGATAGATGGATAGACGGATAGATGGATAAACTGATAGATGGATAGACGGATAGATGGATAGACGGATAGACGGATAGATGGATAGACGGATAGATGGATAAACTGATATATGGATAGATGGATAGACGGATAGATGGATAGATGGATAGACGGATAGATGGATAGATGGATAGACGGATAGATGGATAGATGGATAGATGGATAGATGGATAGACGGATAGACGGATAGATGGATAGACGGATAGACGGATAGATGGATAAATTGATAGATGGATAGATAGATAGATGGATAGATGGATAGATGGATAGATGGATAGATGGATAGACGGATAGACGGATAGATGGATAGATGGATAGACGGATAGACGGATAGACGGATAGACGGATAGATGGATAGATGGATAAATTGATAGATAGATAGATGGATAGATGGATAGACGGATAGATGGATAGATGGATAGACGGATAGATGGATAGATGGATAGATGGATAGACGGATAAACTGATAGACGGATAGATGGATAGACGGATAAACTGATAGATGGATAGATGGATAGACGGATAGATGGATAGATGGATAGACGGATAGATGGATAGATGGATAGACGGATAGATGGATAGATGGATAGATGGATAGGCGGATAAACTGATAGACGGATAGATGGATAGACGGATAAACTGATAGACGGATAGATGGATAGACGGATAGATGGATAGACGGATAGATGGATAGATGGATAGACGTATAGATGGATAGACGGATAGACGGATAGACGGATAGATGGATAGATGGATAGATGGATAGACGGATAGATGGATAGATGGATAGATGGATAGATGGATAGACGGGTAGATGGATAGATAGATAGATGGATAGATGGATAGATGGATAGACGGATAGACGGATAGACGGATAGACGGATAGACGGATAGACGGATAGATGGATAGACGGACAGACGGATAGACGGATAGATGGATAGACGGATAGACGGATAGATGGATAGATGGATAGATGGATAGATGGATAGATGGATAGATGGACTGCATGGATGAACTACAAAAATTGTTCATCCCAATTTGGCAAAAGAATAAATCAGGGAAGGTAGTACATCCATGGATAACAAGGGAAATCAGGGATAGTATCAAAGCGAAGGATGATGCGTACAAATTAGCCAGAAAAAGCAGCATACCGGAGGACTGGGAGAAATTCAAAGACCAGCAGAGGAGGACAAAGGGCTTAATTAGGAAAGGAAAAATAGATTATGAAAGAAAACTGGCAGGGAACATAAAAACTGACTGCAAAAGATTTTATAGATATGTGGAAAGAAAGAGATTAGTTAAAACAAATGTAGGTCCCTTGCAGTCAGAAACAGGTGAGTTGATCATGGGGAACAAGGATATGGTGGGCCAATTGAATAACTACTTTGGTTCCGTCTTCACTAAGGAAGACATAAATAATTTGCCGGAAATAGCAGGGGACCGCGGGTCAAAGGAGTTGGAGGAATTGAGTGAAATCCAGGTTAGCCGGGAAGTGGTGTTGGGTAAATTGAATGGATTAAAGGCCGATAAATCCCCAGGGCCGGATAGGCTGCATCCCAGAGTACGTAAGGAAGTAGCTCCAGAAATAGTGGATGCATTAGTAATAATCTTTCAAAACTCTTTGGATTCTGGAGTAGTTCCTGAAGATTGGCGGGTAGCTACCGTAACCCCACTTTTTAAGAAGGGAGGGAGAGAGAAAATGGGGAATTACAGACCAGTTAGTCTAACATCAGTAGTGGGGAAACTGCTAGAGTCAGCTATTAAAGATGGGATAGCAGCACATTTGGAAAGTGGTGAAATCATTGGCCAAAGTCAGCATGGATTTACGAAAGGTAAATCATGTCTGACGAATCTTATAGAATTTTTCGAGGATGTAACTAGTAGCGTGGATAGGGGAGAACCAGTGGGTGTGGTGTATCTGGACTTCCAGAAGGCTTTCTACAAGGTCCCACATAAGAGATTAGTATACAAACTTAAAGCACAAGGCATTGGGGGTTCAGTATTGATGTGGATAGAGAACTGGTTGGCAAACAGGAAGCAAAGAGTAGGAGTAAACGGGTCCTTTTCACAATGGCAGGCAATGACTAGTGGGGTACCCCAAGGCTCAGTACTGGGACCCCAGCTATTTACAATATATATTAATGATCTGGATGAGGGAATTGAAGGCAATACAGGTGCACAACCTTTTATCCGAAAGCCTTGGGACCAGACACTTTTCGTAATTCAGAATTTTTCGGCTTTCGGAATAGAAGATTTTTAGCGTAGATTTTAACGGCTGGCTCAGTGGTAGAGTGCTCGGCTCATATCCGCAAGGTCGCGAGTTTGCGCCTCGATCCCGGCAGTTACTCGATCGCAAGTTTGAGTCTTCAATGTAGTTTTTTCTTGCAGATTAGGAGAGAATAGGGACGGTTAGGCTGGGATCATTCTCTGCGAGATAATCTTAGTGCGGGAGACAAGTGTAGGAGAGGTGTACTGACTGTGTGGGCAGAACTTTGGAAGTGATTGCCCACCATTCTCAAAAGCCGCTGTGTCTCCCTGTCCCTCCAACTCCAGAGGAATCCGCTTCCCGATGCGCCGCTACGGCGACAAGTGGCAGTTCGCCCACAGCCCGAGCTGCGCCCCCTCATCCGCAACCCGGGTTCCTCTGAAGTTGGAGCGGGGCTGGGCTAGAGTTGCTGCTGGCTGTGAGTCTCTGGGATCTCCGTGCTTGCAGTCGGTGTCCCGTTGGTCCTGACGTCTCCGGTCACCCCTCTGGACTGGAGCTGAGACTGGGAACTGTACCGCCCTTGCCCCCTCCCTCTGCAACTGCAAACAACTCCACAGTTCCGAGTTTCAGCTCCTGTACAGGGGGTGGCCGGAGACGTCACAGCCCGAGCTGCGCCCCCTCATCCGCAACCTCAAGACCAAGACGCACCTTGCACACCATCAGCTTCGGTCCCTACGGGGAGCGTGTTCCTCTGGAATTTGAATGGGGCTGGGCTGCTGCTGGCTGTGGGTCTCTGGGATCTCGTGCTTGCAGTGGGCCTGGGGGCCGGTGTCCCGTTGGTCCTGACGTCTCCGGTGACTGGCACTGGCTCCAACATGAAGACAGTGCAAAACCCCCGCGCCGGTGCAATGGGCGGGGAGCTGGAGAGGGGAGGGAAGGGGTCACACACATGGCCTGGAAGCAGAGGGGTGTAGGTGGGGTGAAACTTAAGGGAGCGACAATTTGCTGCTGCCTGCCCGCTGAGTTAAAAAGTTCTCATGCAAGACTCGCGATACACTGTGTATCGTGTCTACCATGGGAACATTTTTAACTCAGCGGGCAGGCAGCAGCAGATTGTCAATTATTAACCCTCCCGCGCAATATACCCTCACCTTCTCTTTTATGAATGGGGATTTAGTTCCCCTTTCTTCGAGGACCGACCGGAGGTTCCGCTGTCACCTCTGCGGGCCGCCCTCGGTGAACGTTTTCAAGGACCTTTCTTCAAGGACTGAAAAAATGTCGCTATTCGGAGGTTTTCGTTATTTGGAACTTCGGATAAAAAGGTTGTGCACCTGTATCTCCAAGTTTGCGGATGACACTAAGCTGGGGGGCAGTGTTAGCTGTAAGGAGGATGCTAGGAGAACGCAGGGTGACTTGGATAGGCTGGGTGAGTGGGCAAATGTTTGGCAGATGCAGTATAATGTGGATAAATGTGAGGTTATCCATTTTGGTGGCAAAAACAGGAAAGCAGACTATTATCTAAATGGTGGCCGATCGGGAAAGGGGGAGATGCAGCAGGACCTGGGTGTCATGGTACACCAGTCATTGAAGGTAGGCATGCAGGTGCAGCAGGCAGTAAAGAAAGCGAATGGTATGTTAGCTTTCATTGCAAAAGGATTTGAGTATAGGAGCAGAGAGGTTCTACTGCAGTTGTACAGGGTCTTGGTGAGACCACACCTGGAGTATTGCGTACAGTTTTGGTCTCCAAATCTGAGGAAGGACATTATTGCCATAGAGGGAGTGCAGAGACGGTTCACCAGACTGATTCCTGGGACGTCAGGACTGTCTTATGAAGAAAGACTGGATAGACTTGGTTTATACTCTCTAGATTTTAGAAGATTGAGAGGGGATCTTATAGAAACTTACAAAATTCTTAAGGGGTTGGACAGGCTAGATGCAGGAAGATTGTTCCCGATGTTAGGGAAGTCCAGGACAAGGGGTCACAGCTTAAGGATAAAGGGGAAATCCTTTAAAACCGAGATGAGAAGAACTTTTTTCACGCAGAGAGTGGTGAATCTCTGGAACTCTCTGCCACAGAGGGTAGTTGAGGCCAGGTCATTGGCTATATTTAAGAGGGAGTTAGATGTGGCCCTTGTGGCTAAGGGGATCAGGGGGTATAGAGAGAAGGCAGGTACGGGATACTGAGTTGGATGATCAGCCATGATCATATTGAATGGCGGTGCAGGCTCGAAGGGCCGAATGGCCTACTCCTGCACCTAATTTCTATGTTTCTATGTTTCTATGATAGACGGATAGACGGATAGACGGACAAACGGATAGATGGATAGACGGATAGACGGATAGATGGATAGATGGATAGACGGATAGATGGATAAAAGGATAGACAGGTAGACAGAGGATAGATGGATAGATGGATAGATAGATAGATAGATGGATAGACGGATAGATGGATAGACGGATAGATGGATAGATGGATAGACGGATAGACAGGTAGACAGAGGATAGATAGATAGAGGATAGATAGATAGATAGATGATAGATAGATAGATAGATAGATAGATAGATAGATAGATAGATAGATAGATAGATAGATAGATAGATAGATAGATAGATAGATAGACAGATAGATAGATAGATAGATAGATAGATAGATGATTGATAGATAGATAGATTGATAGATAGATAGATAGATAGATAGATAGATAGATAGATAGATAGATAGATAGATAGATAGATAGATAGATAGATAGATAGATAGAAAGATGATAGATAGATAGATAGATAGATAGATAGATAGATAGATAGATAGATAGATAGATAGATAGATAGATTTTAGATGGATAGATAGATAGATTAACACTGTTGAGCTTCTGCTGTTGGAACAACTTAAGTCACGCGTAGTGATTAAGGTCCAAAGACTTTATTAGCGTTACAGCATAGGTAACTCCATCTTAGCACATTACTCAAAAGTGAGGGAGAAAGGGCAGAGAAGCTTTCTGTTAAACGAAGTGGGCGTTGCTACAAAGTATGACTGACAACACTGATCTACATCCTTCCTCTTAAAGAATTAAATGTCAGTACAAAACCATTGACTAAATAAGGCATGCATAGCAATTGGTAATAAACTGGAGGAAAGTCAAACATAGCCCTGGTAGTTCACGACCGGCTTGCAAAGACAACCAGCATGTGTGCGATGAAGACGATCTCCATTTTTCCCCACCAGAGACAGCGCCTGGCTCATTCACAGGCAGGATATGTTGTCTGTTTTTGCTTGTAGGTACCACCATCGGCCCTGACCAGATATGAGTGTGGCTCAGAAGCAGCTGCTGATATAACCATACAACCATATAACAATTATAGCATGGAAACAGGCCATCTCGGCAGAGTCCCCTAAAACGTTTGTATGAGCGTGAGCCATTTCAGCAATGCAACTGGTTTTCAGCAGTCTCTAGAGTAAGCTCAGCATCCCGTTGTAATTCATTGCGGAATTTATCATTGCGGACACCATAGATCAAATAGTCTCGGATTAAGCTATCACATATATCCCTGAAATTGCATCAACTGGCAATGTGCTTCAACGCACTGACATACATCTCCACAGGTTCTCCTTGTCTCTGGCTTCGGGAAAAGAACAAATGCCTCTCCATGACCAAGTTAGTATGTAACTCACATAACTGTGGGAACTTGCATAGTTGGCAGTCAGGGTCACGGATAGACTCAGCGGGAGTGATCTGGTCACCAGCCGGGTCAAATCTAGCCGGTTCATAATTAAATCTTCTGATGCATCGAGCAGCTAGATTAAGAAGAATTGACGCTCGGACACCGGGAGCAGCAATAGGGTGAGCCGCTTCAATCTAAAGTGAGAAATCCTCTTCAAATACGCAAGGTCCTCGTCAAATACCAGGATCTCTGAGAGCAGAAGCCATAGTAATATAAACCAGAGAAAACAGCAAACTAAAATTAGAGCAGTATCATTAAGCAAGGAGTGACACGGACACCACGATGAGCTTCTGCTGTTGGAATAACTTAAGTCATGCACAGTGATTAGGATCCAAAGACTTTATTAGCATTACATCATTATTAACTCCATCTTAGCATGTAACTCAAAAGTGAGGGAGAAAGAGCAGAGAAGCTTTCTGTTAAACTAGTGGGTGTAGCTACAAAGTATGACTCATAACATGAGTGACACTGATCTACAGACACCATCCGGCCTGCACTGCTAGGGAGCAAACTGACAAAGATGCGGGGTGGATCCTCCATTGGTGTCCTGGATCAGCAACTACCTGACTGGATGACCACAATATGTCAGGCTACAGAACTGTGTCATGTACATGGTAATGAGCAACACAGGGGCCCCTCAGGGGACGGTCCTCTCTCCCTTCCTGTTCACCATCTACACCTCAGACTTTGTCTCCTGCCAACTACAGAAGTTTTCAGATGACTCTGCAATTGTGGGCTGCATGAGTGAGGGGAGGGAAGCTGAATACAGAGGTGTAGTCAATGACTTTGTTGAGTGGTGTGGGCTGTGAATCACCTGCAGCTCAACACCAACATGACTAAGGAGTTAGTGGTGGACTTTAGGACAGTAAGCTGGACTGGTCTAGGAACACTGAGGCCCTGTACAAAAAGCGACAGAGCCGGCTGTACTTTTAGAGAAGGCTCCGCTCCTTCCAGGTCTGCAGTGAGATGCTGCAGATGTTCTACCAATCGATGGTAGCCAGTGCCATCCTCTTCGCTGCCGTGTGCTGGGGCAACAGGGCGAAGGCTGCGGACGCTGATAGGATCAACAAATTCACCAGGAAGGCTGGCTCCATCCAGGGGGTGGAGTTGGATTCATGGGAGATGGTCTTGGAGGGAGGATGCTCCTCAAACTGCAGAGCATCCTGGACAATACAGCTCACCCCCTCCATGACACACTGGTCAACCTGAGGAGCACCTTATGCCCCTGTCCCACTTAGGAAACCTGTACAGAAACCTCTGGAGACTTTGCGCCCCACCCAAGGTTTCCGTGCGGTTCCAGGAGGTTCCTGGAGGTTTTTGTCAGTCTCCCTACCTGCTTCCACTACCTACAACCTCCGGCAACCACCTGCAACCTCCGGGAACCGCACGGAAACCTTGGGTGGAGCGCAAAATCTCCAGAGGTTTCCGTTCAGGTTTCCTAAGTGGGACAGGGGCATTAAGCAACATACTGGTTCCACCAAGATGCAGCACAGAACGCCACAGGAGATCCTTGTGCAACTGTACAACTCCTCCCCCTTCTGTTGTGGGGTGGACTAAGACTGACTGTCCCCCCCCCCCCCCCCCCTCCAACCCCCCCCAATCCTTCCACTCGTCATTTTAATATCAGGTTTTGTGTATTTTGTGTTTTTTTATGTCTGTTGGCAGATCGACTTCCCTCCTGGGATAAATAAAGTTCTATCGTATCGTAGCAGACGGGGGAGGGGTGACAGGCGGGGGATGGGGTAACATGCGGGGTAGGGGTGACAGGTGAGGGAGGGGTAACAGCTGGGGATGGGGTAACATGCGGGGGACGGGTGACAGGTGAGGGAGGGGTAACATGCGGGGTAGAGTTTACAGTGAGTTTATTCACACATAATTTTTATTGAAATGATTTGCACTTACAGAAAACAAGACACTTGTCAGCTCCAGTGAGATGTTAATGGTTCTCATAGAAACATAGAAAAATAGGTGCAGGAGTAGGCCATTCGGCCCTTCGAGCCTGCACCGCCATTCAATATGATCATGGCTGATCATCCAACTCAGTATCCCGTACCTGCCTTCTCTCCATACCCCCTGATCCCTTTAGCCACAAGAGGCACATCTAACTCCCTCTTAAATATAGCCAATGAACTGGCCTCAGCTACATTCTGTGGCAGAGAGTTCCAGATATTCACCACTCTCTGTGTGAAAAATGTTTTTCTCATCTTGGTCCAAAAGGATTTCCCCTCTATCCTTAAGCTGTGACCCCTTGTCCTGGACCTCCCCAACATCGGGAACAATCTTCCTGCATCTAGCCTGTCCAACCCCTTAAGAATTTTGTAGGTTTCTATAAGATCCCCCCTCAATCTCCTAAATTCTAGCGAGTACAAGCCGAGTCTATCCAGTCTTTCTTCATATGAAAGTCCTGACATACCAGGAATCAGTCTGGTGAACCTTCTCTGCACTCCCTCTATGGCAATAATGTCCTTCCACAAATTCGGAGACCAAACTGTACGCAATACTTAAGGTGTAGTCTCACCAAGACCCTGTACAACTGCAGTAAAACCTCCCTGCTCCTATACTCAAATCCTTTTGCTATGAATACTAACATACCATTCGCTTTCTTCACTGCCTGCTGCACCTGCATGCCTACTTTCAATGACTGGTGTACCATGACACCCAGGTCTCATTGCATCTCCCCTTTTCCTAATCGGTCACCATTTCGATAATAGTCTGCTTTCCTGTTTTTGCCACCAAAGTGGATAACCTCACATTTATCCACATTATACTGCATCTGCCATGCATTTGCCCACTCACCCAGCTTATCCAAATCACCTTGCAGCCTCCTAACATCCTCCTCACAGCTAACACTGCCCCCCAGCTTAGTGCCATTCACAAACTTGGAGATGTTGCATTTAATTCCCTCGTCCAAATCATTAATATATATTGTAAATAGCTGGGGTCCCAGCACTGAGCCTTGCGGTACCCCACTAGTCACTGCCTGCCATTCTGAAAATGACCCGTTTACTCCTACTCTTTGCTTCCTGTTTACCAGCCAGTTCTCTATCCACATTAATACTGAACCCCCAATACCGTGTGCTTTAAGTTTGTATACTAATCTCTTATGTGGGACCTTGTCGAAAGCCTTCTGGAAGTCCAGATACACCACATCCACTGGTTCTCCCCTATCCACACTACTAGTTACATCCTCGAAAAATTCTATAAGATTCGTCAGACATGATTTACCTTTTGTAAATCCATGCTGACTTTGTCCAATGATTTCACCACTTTCCAAATGTGCTGCTATCCCATCTTTAATAACTGACTCTAGCAGTTTCCCCACTACCGATGTTAGACTAACTGGTCTGTAATTCCCCGTTTTCTCTCTCCCTCCCTTTTTAAAAAGTGGGGTTACATGTTGTTGACCTCCCTGTGGTGAGTGAGCCGTGTCAACTGACCTCAGTCAGGTGAACGACAACAAACAGAGACAGCAGCAGCACCGCAGCTTGGCGCCCTTTTTAGGGCGTGCACCTACGGATGTCGAACCGGATGGCATCACCCTGCTGCAGACTTCTGCTCACTCAAACGCAAGAAGATGAAGAAGAAGGAGTGTGGGGTCCCTGCAGAGGGCCCCTGCGTACACATTCCCCTCACCACCCCAGTTACCCTCCTACATACGCTCTTCACCCATCCCCATGACAAACACCCTTCACCCCCTCTTCACCTCCCCAGGTTAGCACGCAACAAAAGCTTTTCACTGTACCTCGGTACACGTGACAATGAACTAAACCTTTCCCTGAGCCCTATGCATCCTTCTTGTTTTTGACTAACGTCTTAATATCTCTCGTCAAAGAGAGGCAAAGTTGTGCAGAAGATGTGCAGGGCAATTTGTTTACATAGAGTGTGGTGAATGTCTGGAATGCACTGTTGGGGGAGGTAATTGAAGCAGATAGGTTAGCGGCATTTAAAAGACTTTTGTAAAGGCAAATGGATATGCAGGGAATGGAGGGATATGTGTGATGTGCAGGTGGATAAGTGATTGTCTTGGCATCATGTACGGCACGGACATTTTTGCCGGCTGAAGGGCCTGTTCCTATACTGTACTGTTGTATGTTTTATGCCATTCGTGATGTCTCCCATTCAACCAGCACGCCCACAATGGGCAGAACAGTTTCCTCCCCTGATTTAAATTCTCTGATGCTATGATGCTTCCCCTCCTCCAGATAAATGATTTGTTTTTCAAAAAGGCGTTTTAAACAACTCTCAGCTATTAACCTCTCGCGGAGAAGCGACAATTATCAATAATCACCTCAATTTTCCTGAAACAAATTAGAGCTGGAAACATCATACACTTAGTGCTTTTATGCTTCTTAAAACCTGAGTCCATTTATGTAAAGAGAAATCAAAAATAGCGTGGGGGTGATTTTTTTCTCCGTTATATATAGTCCTCCCGCGCTTATCTCACACATCCATCCGTGGTCAAACCGAGCGCAACGTATCGCCGCACACTCTGTGGTGAAACCGTTAGACTATTCCTCCCAACCTCATGTACCTCGGCTAAACTTCAGCAGCAAACCTATCTCCTCTTCATCCGTATCAAGGTAATACAACTTATTTTCTGTCAGAATATGGAATGTGTGTTTAGTACCAACTCACCGACACCTCGAGAGCAAAACAGAACTGACAATTACTTTCTTAAATGTAGGGTGATGGGGAAATGCTGGTGTTCTAAGGGGCTCTGAGTGACTGTCACAAGTCAACAAAATGTGCATTTATTTACAGTGGGCAACAAGGAAGATTACAACTGTGTTGGACTTCATTGTAAGAGAGGTTGAGTGCAAGAGTAGCAATTTTATTTTGTATGGGGCCGTATTAGGACCATACCTAAAGTACTCAATGGAATTCATTGCCACAGACAGCTGTGGAGGCCAAGTCAGTGGATAGTTTTAATGCAGAGATTGATAGGTTCTTGATTAGTACAGGTGTCAGGGGTTACATGGAGAAGGCAGTAGCATGGGGTAGAGATAGATCAGATATGATTGAATGGTGGAGTAGACTTGATGGGTCGAATGGTCTCATTCTGCCCCTGTAACTTATGAATATGGGCTTGCATGAACTGGCCAATTGGGTACAAACTGAAGATAATAAAAACAGCATTAAAAATGGATATGCAAGGATTAAGGGTCCTGACTCGGAAGATCAGTCTGAGGGAGGGTCTTGAACCAAAACATCACTTAGAAAATAGGTGCAGGAGGAGGCCATTCGGCCCTTCGAGCCAACA
The DNA here is from genome assembly GCA_036785375.1 of Leucoraja ocellata. Classification (NCBI taxonomy): domain Eukaryota; kingdom Metazoa; phylum Chordata; class Chondrichthyes; order Rajiformes; family Rajidae; genus Leucoraja; species Leucoraja ocellata. Next base: position 9,980 of record JAWMAR010003335.1, on the reverse strand, counting down.
CCGTCACCTATCTATGGTGTCCAGAGATGCTGCCTGACCCACTGAGTTACTGCAGCACTTTGTGATTTTTTTGGATACAAACTTGGCTTGGTGAAGGAGCCAGAGGGTGGTAATGGAGAGGTGTTAGTCAGACTGGAGGTCTGGGACCAGTGGTGCACTGCAGAAAAGGTAGACACAAAATGCCGGAGTAACTCATCCAGTCAGGCAGCATCTCTGGAGACAAGGAATAGGTGATGTTTCGGGGTCGAGACCCTTCTTCAGACAGAGTCAGGGAGGGGGACACTGAGGTAATGGGCCATTGTTGGCTTGGATAATATGATAATGAAGGAATACTAACGAAGACATTAACAAGAGGACTAGGGTGGGGGAGGGATGGTGAGAGAGGGATTGCAAGTTCTGTGTGTCATAAACATTAACAATTTGCATGAGGTGTTACATAGGATGTTTAGTGAATTGTTGTGTAGTGGACAGTGGAGAATGTGTCCATGGTTACAACTGGATCTAGGACAGGGGTTCCCAACCTTTTCCGTCCCGTTTACCCCAGGCAACTTTAATAGCACATAACAATGTTATTTCACTTATTTATGAACAACTAATGATGAACAGATGAACCCGTCTGAAGAAGGGTTTCGGCCCGAAACGTTGCCTATTTCCTTCGCTCCATAGATGCTGCTGCACCCGCTGAGTTTCTCCAGCTTTTTTGCGTACCAGATGAACAGATACCTGTATACCAGAACCAATGTCAGTCAATGAGAAAAGATATGTACAAATCCAGAATCAACAAATGTACCCCCTGGTTGGGAACCCTTGACCTAGGGCAACTTTGAAAATGGGCAAAGCAATGACAATGGTATTTTACTCTTGCATTTTGCCAAGTTAAACCAGGCCAGGACATGCACAGTGAATGGCAGGTCTCGACCCGAAACATCACCCATTCCTTCTCTCCAGAGAAGCTGCCAGTCCCGCTGAGTGATGCAGCTTTTTGTGTCTATTCACAGTGAATGGCAGAGCCCTGGGGAGCATTGTAGCACAGGGAGACCTCGGAGCACGAGTGCAGAGCTCCCTGAAAGTGGTGACACAGGTGGTGAGGAGGACGTACAGTACACTGGCCTTCATCCAACGGGCACTGAGTACAAGAGTTGGGATGTAATGATACAGCTGTGCAGGACATTGGTGAGACCTTTCCCGGAGTACTTTTTAAATCTTTTTATTGCTTTTTTTCCAAAAACCCTCAAAAATAAAACAAAAAACAAAGCAAAACGAATAATGATAAACATAACAATGATATTGATACATAGGGATCAGGATTACATTAATAATAGGTATAACCTAATATGAGACCAGTGTCAAAATACACATTGAATATAGACCTCCCGGTCTCTATGTAACTATAGTGAAATCTTTAAAAGGAAACTTGTAAATGTAAAACAAAAAACACAAAAAAGACAAAAAAACAAAAAGAAAAAGAAAAAAGGAAAAAACAAAACCCCCCTAAACTAAAGGGAAAAAAATTAATAATAAAATAAGAATAAAAATAAAATAAATGAATAAAAACAAAGCAAAACAGAATCTGAACTGAGAATTTCAACAATGTAAGTCTGTTTGTCATCGTCCGTTCCGCCATATAACCATATAACCATATAACCATATAACAATTACAGCACGGAAACAGGCCATCTCGGCCCTACAAGTTCGTGCCGAACAATTATTTTCCCCATGTCCCACCTGCCTGCACTCATACCATAACCCTCCATTTCCTTCTCATCCATATGCCTATCCAATTTATTTTTAAATGATACCAACGAACCTGCCTCCACCACTTCCACTGGAAGCTCATTCCACACCGCTACCATTCTCTGAGTAAAGAAGTTCCCCCTTATGTTACCCCTAAACTTCTGCCCCTTAATTCTGAAGTCATGTCCTCTTGTTTGAATCTTCCCTATTCTCAAAGGGAAACGCTTGTCCACATCAACTCTGTCTATCCCTCTCATCATTTTAAAGACCTCTATCAAGTCCCCCCTTAACCTTCTGCGCTCCAGAGAATAAAGACCTAACTTATTCAATCTTTCTCTGTAACTTAGTTCTTGAAACCCATGCAACATTCTAGTAAATCTCCTCTGTACTCTCTCTATTTTGTTGACATCCTTCCTATAATTGGGCGACCAAAATTGTACACCATACTCCAGGTTTGGTTTCACCAATGCCTTGTACAATTTTAACATTACATCCCAACTTCTATACTCAATGCTCTGATTTATAAAGGCTAGCCTACCAAAACCTTCCTTTATCACCCTATCTATATGAGATTCCACCTTCAAGGAACTATGCACGGTTATTCCCAGATCCCTCTGTTCCACTGCATTCTTCAATTCCCTACCATTTACCATGTACGTCCATTTTTGATTTGTCCTGCCAAGGTGTAGCACCTCACATTTATCAGCATTAAACTCCATCTGCCATCTTTCAGCCCATTCTTCCAAATGGCCTAAATCACTCTGTAGACTTTGGAAATCCTCTTCATTATCCACAACTATCTTGGTATCATCTGCATACTTACTAATCCAATTTACCACACCATCGTCCAGATCATTGATGTACATGACAAACAACAAAGGACCCAACACAGATCCCTGTGGCACCCCACTAGTCACCTGCCTCCAACCCGACAAACAGCTATCCACCATTATCCTCTGGCGTCTCCCATTCAGTCACTGTTGAATCCATCTTGCTACTCCTGCATTTATACTCAACAGTTGAACCTTCTTAACCAACCTACCATGAGGAACCTTGTCAAAGGCCTTACTAAAGTCCATATAGACAACATCCACTGCTTTACCCTCGTCAATTTCCCTAGTAACCTCTTCAAATAATTCAAGAAAATTAGTCAAACATGACCTTCCAGTCACAAATCCATGTTGACTGTTCCTAATCAGACCCTGTTTATCTAGATGCTTATATATATTATCTCTAAGTATCTTTTCCATTAATTTGCCCACCACTGAAGTCAAACTAACAGGTTTATAATAGCTAGGTTTTCTCTTATAACCCTTTTTAAACAATGGAACAACATGCGCAGTACGCCAATCCTCGGGGACTATTCCCGTTTCTAATGACATTTGAAATATTTCTGTCATAGCCCCGGCTATTTCTACACTAACTTCCCTGAATGTCCTAGGGAATATCCTGTCAGGACCTGGAGACTTATCCACTTTTATATTTTTCAAAAGTGTCAGTACTTCCTCTTCTTTGATCCTCATACTTTGAAACCCATAGTATCCATAGCTACTCTACTAGTTTCCCTTACCTCACATAATTCAATATCCTTCTCCTTGGTGAATACCGAAGAAAATAAATTGTTCAATATCTCCCCCATCTCTTTTGCCTCTGCAAATAGCTGTCCACACTGACTCTCTAATGGACCAATTTTATCCGTCGTTATCCTTTTGCAATGAATATAGCTGTAGATACCCTTTGGATTTACTTTCACCTCACTTGCCAAAGCAACCTCATGTCTTCTTTTAGCTTTTCTAATTTCTCTCTTAAGATTCTTTTTACATTCCTTATACTCCTCAAGCACTTCATTTACTTCATGCTGCCTATAATTATTGTAGATCTCCCTCTTTTTCCGAACAAGATGTCCAATTTCCCTTGAAAACCAGGGCTTTTTCCAATTTTTACTGTTTCCTTTCAACCGAACAGGAACATAAAGATTCTGTACTCTTAAAATTTCCCCTTTAAATGTCCTCCATTTCTCTTCTACATCCTTCCCTTAAAACAAATTGTCCCAGTTCACTCCTTTTAAATCATCTCACATCTCAGCCTTTCTCCAATCAAAAATCTCAACCCTAGGTCCAGTTCTGATCCTCTCCATAATTATATTGAAACTAATGGTATTGTGATCACTGGACCCGAACTGTTCCTCAACGCATACCTCCGCCACCTGTCCCATCTCATTTCCTAACAGGAGCTCCACCACCGCTCCACCCGCTCTGGACTCGGCCAGCTCCGCGACGGTGAGGTGAGGTGAGTCGTCGGCACCAGAGTCCCCGGTCTTCTCCTGTTGGAGGACGCTCCTCGTTGCAGCTCCAACGACAACGGAGACCCGACAAAGAAAAGGTCGGGTCTCCCGTGCAGGGAGAGATTTAAAAGTTACCCCCTCCCTCCCACCCACCCCCACCCCACACACACACACACCCTAACAAAAAATAACAAAAACTACATAGAAACATAGACAAAAAATAATAAAAACGCAGACGGGCTGCAGAGGCCGCTGCTGACGAGAGTCGCGCCGCCTACCGGACTCAGCATTAAACTCCATCTGCCATCTTTCAGCCCATTCTTCCAAATGGCCTAAATCACTCTGTAGACTTTGGAAATCCTCTTCAATATCCACAACACCCCCTATCTTGGTATCATCTGCATACTTACTAATCCAATTTACCACACCATTAAGGGGCAGAAGTTTAGGGGTAACATGAGGGGGAACTTCTTTACTCAGAGAGTGGTAGCGGTGTGGAATGAGCTTCCAGTGGAAGTGGTGGAGGCAGGTTCGTTGGTATCATTTAAAAATAAATTGGATAGGCATATTGATGAGAAGGGAATGGAGGGTTTTGGTGTGAGTGCAGGCAGGTGGGACTAAGGGAAAAAAATTGTTCGGCCCGGACTTGTAGGGCCAAGATGGCCTGTTTCCGTGCTGTAATTGTTATATGGTTATATGCGCAGTACACCAATTCTCGGAGACTAATCCCGTTTCTAATGACATTTGTGTTATTTCTGTCATAGCCCCGGCTATTACTACACTAACTTCCCTCAATGTCCATGGGAATATCCTGTCAGGACCTGGAGACTTATCCACATTTATATTTTTCTAAAGTGTCAGTACTTCTTTTACTTTGAAACTCATAGTATATAGAGGTAAAATAGTTTTTATAACGGTTAGAGAGGGAGCAATTTATGTTGTATGAAAATGGTGAATACATTTTCCATATAACCATATAACCATATAACAATTACAGCACGGAAACAGGCCATCTCGGCCCTACAAGTCCATGCCGAACAATTTTTTTTCCCCTTAGTCCCACCTGCCTGCACTCATACCATAACCCTCCATTCCCTTCTCATCCATATGCCTATCCAATTTATTTTTAAATGATACCAATGAACCTGCCTCCACCACTTCCACTGGGAGCTCATTCCACGCCGCCACCACTCTCTGCGTAAAGAAGTTCCCCCTCATATTACCCCTAAACTTCTGTCCCTTAATTCTGAAGTAATGTCCTCTTGTTTGAATCTTCCCTATTCTCAAAGGGAAAAGCTTGTCCACATCAACTCTGTCTATCCCTCTCATCATTTTAAAGACCTCTATCAGGTCCCCCCTTAACCTTCTGCGCTCCAGAGAATAAAGACCTAACTTATTCAACCTATCTCTGTAACTTGTTGAAACCCAGGCAACATTCTAGTAAATCTCCTCTGTACTCTCTCTATTTTGTTGACTAGATTCCCCCAAGTTTTATCAAATTTAACCAAGGGTTCAACAATGTCACTCCTGATTTTTTCTAAATTTAAACATGATATTGTTTAAGAGTAGCAATGGAGTGTGGTCGGAGGGTTGGAGTCTTTCCATTTAAATAAATTAGATCTTCTGGCGATTAATGTGGTAAAAGCAATCAACCGATGGGCGGAGCAGGACAAATGAATAGAATCTAACATTGGTAGCTCACAAATTGCAGTAATAGGATGAGGTTGTAAATCAATACCTAAGACTACAGAAATAGTATCAAAAATGTATTTACAATATTTTTCCAAAAGAGGGCAGGACCAGGTAAGATTTATATGACCATAAAAACGAGCGAACTTATCTTTTGACATATGAACTCTGTGAACCACCTTGAATTGTATCAAAGTGTGTCTTGCACACATTGAAGAGGTATTAACTAATTGAAGAATGCTCTACCATTTCTCTATAGATAAAGAAATTTGGAGTTCTCTTTCCCAGTCATTCTTAATTTTATCAAATGTATCTATTTGTAATTTCAAAATCAAGCTTTTCCCACTGAGAGTAGGGAAGATTCAAACAAGGGGACATGACTTGAGAATTAAGGGACTGAAGTTTAGGGGTAACATGAGGGGGAACTTCTTTACTCAGAGAGTGGTGGCTGTGTGGAATGAGCTTCCAGTGAAGGTGGTGGAGGCAGGTTCGTTTTTATCATTTAAAAATAAATTGGATAGTTATATGGACGGGAAGGGAATGGAGGGTTATGGTCTGAGCGCAGGTATATGGGACTAGGGGAGAATATGTGTTCGGCACGGACTAGAAGGGTCGAGATGGCCTGTTTCCGTGCTGTAAATTGTTATATGGTTATATGGTAACTCATAAATAGTCGTTATTAATCCTTTCTGATAAAGGTTCAACTGTAAAATTTCCCCGGAGTACTGAGGGCAGTTCTCATCGCCATCATAGAGAAAACATAGAAAAAAAACATAGACAAATAGGTGCAGGAGTAGGCCATTCGTCCCTTCGAGCCAGCACCGCCATTCAATATGATCATGGCTAATCATCTAAAATCTGTACCCCGTTCCTGCTTTTCCCCCATATCCCTTGATTCCTAAGAGCTAAATCTAACTCTCTCTTGAAAACATCCAGTGAATTGGCCTCTGTGGCAGAGAATTCCACAGATTCACAACTCTCTGGGTGAAGAAGTTTTTCCTCATCTGTCCTAAATGGCCAACCTCTTATTCTTAAACTAGCACCTCTGGTTCTGGACTCCCCCAACATGGGGAAGATACAGCCTGTCCAATCTTTTAATAATTTTATATGTTTCTATAAAATCCACTGTCATCCTTCTAAATTCCAATGACTACAAGCCCAATCGACCCATTCTTTCATTATATGTCAGTCCTGCCATCCTGGGAATTAACCTTGAGAACCTACGCTGCACTCCCTGGAATGAAGCGAGAGGTGGTGCCGAGTATAATGGCAAAGATGTTGCTGGGGCTGCAGGGGTTGAGATACAAGAGTGTCGGACTGTTTTCCCTGGAGTGAAGAGGCTGGGAGACCGTCGAGTGGTTCATAGTATCATTAATGATCGCGGATAAGGAATGTTCAGCGTCCTTTCAGTGGCAGCTAAAACCAAAAGGCGAGGTTAAGGTAAAAATGCAAGTGTTTAAGGGGAATGCGAGGAGTATATTTTTCACACAGAATGTGGCGGGTATATAGAAGGGGCACTTTCTGTTTTTATTTCAGATTTTCAACATCTGCAGTGTTTTTAATTCATCGATGTAGTTGAAGATACAACAACATCATTTAAAATACATTTGGAAAGGTACATGGTTAGGAAAAGTCCAGAGCTATACAGAGCAGACACAGGCAAATTGGACAAGCTAAGGGAGGCAACATGATTGGTATGGATAGGATGGGCCGAAGGGCCTGTTTCCATGCTGTATGTCCATGACAATGTTTGAATAGCGGTAAGGGTAAGTTGGGATGAAAGGCCTTCTCCCATTAGAACAGAGAACAGGACAGCACAGGAACAACCCTTCGGCCCAACCCATCCTTACCAACCATGTTGCCTACCTGAGATAGTCCCAGGACAGATGTGTCCAGGCTGTACATAGGAAGGAGCGGGGTGAAAATATTGAAATAGGAAATGGTATGGAAATAGATAAAAAAGGACGGAAAGAAACTAAAAGGAAAGGCAAGTAAATAAAAGGAAGACAAGAAAGGAAATGAAAGAATAAGGCAAGGATAAGAAAATAAAAAAAAAAGGAAAGGAAATTAAAAAGGAAAAGGAAGGGAAACGACAATACAAAGGACAAGGAAAAGAAAATAAAAAGGAAGGAAAATAAAATAAACCCCTTCCCTTCCCCTACCCACCCCCTTCCCTTCCCCTCCCCACCCCCTTCCCTTCCCCTACCCACCCCCTTCCCTTCCCCTCCCCTTCCCCTTCCCCTCCCCACCCCTTCCCTTCCTCTTCCCACCCCCTTCCCCTCCCCACCCTCCCCTCCCCACACCCTTCCCTTCCCCACCCCCTTCCTTTCCCCTCCCCTCCCTCCCCCTCCACTCTCCACCTCTCCACCCCCTGCCCTTCCCCTCCCCACCCCCTTCCTTACCCTCCCCACCCCACTCCCTTCCCCACCCCCTTCCCTTACTCTCCCCACCCCACCCCCTTCCCTTCCCAACCCCCTTCCCTTCCTTTCCCCTCCCCACCCCCTTCCCTTCCCCTCCCACCCCCTTCCCTTCCCCACCCCACCCCTTCCCTTCCCCTCCCCACCCCCTTCCCTTCCCCTCCCCACCCCCTTCCCTTCCCCTCCCCACCCCATTCCCTTCCCCTCCCCAACCCTTCCCTTCCCCTCCCCACCCCCTTCCCCTTCCCTTCCCCTCCCCAGCCCCTTCCTTCCCACCCTCCCCCTCCCCTCTCCCCCATCCTCTTACCCCTCCCCTTCCCCTTCCCCTCCCCACCCTCCCCCTCCCCCTCCCCCTCCCCTCCCCCATCCTCTTCCCCCCTCCCCCATCCTCTTTCCCCCACCGTCCCCCATCCTCTTCCCTGCAGCTCCGTGTTTACACATTCTCTGCCACCTTCTCCCTCCACAGATGCCGAGCGGTGCCCGTGTCTGCATCTCCTCCTCCTGTGCGTTCTCGCCATGGGTTGCTTCGGATCCATCATGCCGGTGAGGAGCATGGGGGGTGGGTGGGGGAGGGGGGGCAGGTTGAAGCTGTGGGGGGGGGGGGGGGGGGCGGAGGGTGAGAGTGTGTGGGCTGGAGTGGTGATGGAGGGAGGGTAGGGACATGGGTGCAGTGGGGGGGGGGGGGGGGGGCGGTTGAGCAGCCCGATGGTGGGAGTGACACGAGTGGTAGGGGTGGCGGAATGCTAGAGGAGGGGGTGGTGACGTGATGGCAGTGGGGTGTGTTGGGGGGAGTGATAAGTGACGGGGTGGGGGATGGAAGTAGGGGGAGTGGGAGTTCTGGGGTGGGGGTGTGGAGGGAGGGGGGAGTGCGGTGTTGGTGGGAGGAGCGGGGATGGTAAAAGTGGGTGAGGGGGTTGGGGTGGGGTGGGGGGGGAGGTGAGTTGGGTTACAGGGAGAGGGAAAGGGTGACCACAGGTAAAGACAGAGTGAATGAACTGTTTGAAAGATACAGCATGGAAACCGGCCCACAGCCCCCCATGGTCTCCCATTCACATTATTACGGGACAATTGACAGAAGCCAATTAACCTACAAACCTGCACATCTTTGGGACTTGGGAGAAAACCGGAGCACCCGGAGAAAACCCACAGGGGGAATGTGCGAACTCCGCACACAGCAGCCGTGGTCAGGATCGAACCCGGGTCACTGGCGCTGTGTGGCTGTGGCTGTACATGAGAAAATATCAAATGTTCGTTAAAACTAAAACTGTCAATTGGCAAGTCCAGAGTGTTTTGTAGTCGTATGTCCCAAAACTGAACAATTAAATTCTTACTTGCAGCGGCAGAACAGATATGTAAACGTAGTACTGTATAATACATGTACACTGTATAATACTGTATAATACATGTACACTGTATAATACATGTACACTGTATAATACATGTACACTGTATAATACATGTACTCTGTATAATACTGTATAATACATGTACTCTGTATAATACATGTACACTGTATAATACGTGTACACTGTATAATACTGTATAATACATGTACACTGTATAATACATGTACACTGTATAATACGTGTACACTGTATAATACTGTATAATACATGTACTCTGTATAATACATGTACACTGTATAATACGTGTACACTGTATAATACTGTATAATACATGTACTCTGTATAATACATGTACACTGTATAATACATGTACACTGTATAATACATGCACACTGTATAATACTGTATAATACATGTACACTGTATAATGCATGTACACTGTATAATACTGTATATTACATGTCCTCTGTATAATACATGTACACTGTATAATACATGTACTCTGTAAAT
>JAWMAR010003334.1:0-83857 GCA_036785375.1 Leucoraja ocellata | reverse complement strand
AGGACAGCCTGGGGCAGGAGGGGCGGTGGTGGCGAGGGAGATAGAGGTACAATGAAAAACTGCCCACATACACATCGACAAAGACAACACACACAATCAGATTATACACTAATTACACATAATATTTCTGAAATAAAAAAGAACAAGATATTAATTCAAAAACATAATTAGAAAAATAAACAAGTCCATGGCAGTGAAGAGATGGGCTGTCGAGTTCCATTACTGAGATAATGTCTGGGTTGTGTAGGTTAATTCAAGAACCTCATCCCCTCTCACCTCTTATCCCTGGCCTTATACCAATGGCCTTTGGTTGAGTTTGGAGATACTGTGCGCAAACAGGCCCTTCGGCCCACCAAGTCCGCCCCGACCCGCGATCCCCGTACACTAACACGATCCAACACACACTAGGGACACTCTACATTTATTCCAAGACAATTAACATTCAAACCTGTACGTTTTTGGATTGTGGGAGGTCCCGGAGAAAATCCACTTAGTTCACGGGAGAACGTGCAAACTCCACACAGACAGCACCCGTAGTCAGGGTTGAACCCGGGCCGCTGGCTCTGTAAGCCACTGCGCCACCGTGCCGTCCGATGGAGAAAGGTTGGAGGGTGGGAGTGGGAGTGGAGGGTGGAGGTGGCGGATGGAGGTGGGGGTTGTAGGGTGGGGGGGTGGGGGGGGGAGTTGGGGGATGGATGTGGTGGTGTGGCTGGGGGGGTGGGGGGGTGGCTGGGGGGGGGACGTGGGGGTGGTTGGTTGAAGGTGGGACTGGGTGTTGTAGGCTTGAGGGTTGAGGGTGGAATTGGGGGGTGGAGGGTTGGGGATGGGGCAGGAGGATTGCTGCTGGGGGGGGTTGAGGGTGGGGTTGGGGTTGTGGGGGTGGGACACGATGGGATTGCTGCTGGGGGGGGTTGAGGGTGGGGTTGGGGTTGTGGGGGTGGGACACGATGGGATTGCTGCTGGGGGGGTTGAGGGTGGGGTTGGTTTGTGGGGGTGGGACAGGGTGGGTTTGCTGCTGCACCACCCCCAGGCAACCGGACAATCGGCAACCAGACACCCAGACATCCGGCAACTGGGCCCCTGACCCCCCGGCAAACGGACACCCGTCCCCCCGGCACCTTGTCCCCCCCGGCTCCCGCTGCCTGTGCTCCGTTAACGCGCCTCCAGCCGTGTGGGTGACACTGAGCTGCCCCGTGTGCCCCGGATTATACACACGGCGGTGTTAGTGAATATAGACAGTGTTGGCGTTTCCACATCAACGTCTGTGATCATTGACGCTCCCGGCGCACGTTCACCCCGGGAAACCTCCCGGCGCCGGGACCCGATGGATTGTCCGCCGCACAAACTGGACTGAGCCGCCGGGACATTGTTGACGTTGGTGAAATGGTTTGGAGAGCGGCGGGGAATCGCGGCAAACTACCCCCAGACCGACCGACGGGACGGGGTCTGTGAGCCGTCCAACCGTGGGTGGGCGCGGGGGCGGGCGGGCGGGCGGGGAGCGGTGGAAGCCGAGGCTGACCGTCGGTGTCTGTGCAGCGGGATCACTCCCGGTTCTACAGGACCGGATGTATTCTCATGTTCCACACGGCCTGATGGACACCGGAGCAGACCCGGCGCCCGTTAATCCCGGGAACGGGCCGGGAACTGCAGGAGCGGAGTCATTGTCAGTCACACAACCTCACGGTGACCCGCCGGGAAATTGTAACGTCCATGGAGGTGATCGCGGGGAATAGATCGGGTAGACGCACCAAGTCTAGAGAGGAGGTATTTGAGGCAGGGACTATCCCAACATTTATGAAACAGTTATACAGGTACATGGATATGTCGGGTTTAGAGGGATGAGGGCCAAAGGCAGGCAGGTGGGACATCATCCCAACACCGGCTATTTCCGGGAAAGTCTCCGTTGCCGGTTTATCGCGGGATAATTTTCCGGAATAGCCGGATGTTGGTCGGTGTGGGAAAGTTGGGCCGAAGGCCTTTCCCCCGCATTTCATGGGATCCCAATTTCCCGCTGTTCACCGCAAGGTTGTGTGACCGACCAGTCATGTAGCGCAGTCGGCATTTTGGGGATAAATCTCGCCAAACAACCGGAGCTGCCAGCGGCGGCGGCGGGTCCCGGGCCCGAGCATAGACTGACCGTGGGGACGGCTGGGAGCACAGTCTGATCTCCGGTGCGGTGACGGACGCCGGTCTGGCCGGCAGGGACGTGTCGCAGCCCAGACTGACCGCCGGGACCACACGCCGCCCGCACCCACCCTGGCCGGACCTACACCGACCGGAACCGTCTCCACCTTTGCCCGTCCCGACGGCCAGTCTGTGCTGTAACCGCGTCCCGACGGACAGTCTGGACCCCCAGCCCGCCTGGACCGTCTGTTGCGCTGGGTCTGTGCAGCGGTCCTGAGTCTCCCGAGCGAGGAGGGCGGTCAGTCGCTGGTCTACATCTGCACCGGGCTGGCGGCTCTCCGCCTCAGGACCCTGCAGAGATACCTGTACTAAGGGCATCCTCCCAGGCGGCATGTGCTGCACGCACTCTGTCCAACAGGGCCGCTACCGTCAAGGATGTACCAGGTGGATAGCGATGGTGTGCATCAGCCGCGCTGTCCAGCAGAGGATGTCTGGTGTCTACCGGGACCCGCTGATAGTCTGGAACCTCGTTGCCGTCGACCGGGGCCCTCTCGGGAGCGCCAGCCCGCGAGAGCGGCCAGCCCTTGTCCCGCCCCAGCGGGTGTCGGGGAGGCGTGAACATGTGGAGTACATGCAGCCGAGCAAACCCCGCTCAGCTGGAGGTACTGGTCAGTCTCAGGCGCCGTAACCATCTCGGGAACCGGTCCGGCACAACACGAGCCACCTTTCATCAACACCTTCATCTCCCCCCGTGACGCAGGGAAGCGTCTCCTGTACGGGCTCCCCCTCCACACCCTGAACAGGTCGCGGTCCACACACACAGTGGCGGTCGGTGTTGTATTTTAGTCACGAGAGGAGGTTCCTCCACACAACGATTCTCCCCTCTACATCAGGGACCTGGGGTGGCGGGAATGCCCCGAGGAGCCTGCAACCTGTTCCTGTCGCGGTTCACAGACTCGCCACCACTGTTGCGGGCTGGAAGAGTCTGTGTACCGCGTGTACGTGGAGTGTGTGAGGATGAGGCCCTTGTTCCAATATCTAAAGGGGCTGCTCCTTGCCATCTGGCGGCACTTCTCACCCACCATCCTGGTCTTTGGACATCATGTGCCTAGGGGAGAGGGTAGGGCTGAATATGCCCTGGTTGGGTTGGTCTGAGCATTGGTCCAGTCACGGCGCCAGGCGGAAGAGGGCTCTGCCAGAGCCGGTTTAACCTGCCCCTTTCCCGGGGTTACGTCCGCGCCCGGGTGGTACTTGAGATGCACCGCGCGCTGTCCACGGGCTCCCGGGGGATTTCCGGGACCGCTGGGCACCGCGTGGGTGGAAATCATCCTCGATGGGGTTTGTAATATAGTTGTATAGGAGTTTATTACGGATATTTGTTTGACGTGTGTTACGGTGGTGGGTTTTGTTTTGTTTTATATTGTACTGTAAATATTATTTTAATAATGGATTAAATTATTTTTGGTTATAAATAAAAATAATAAAAACAAAGGGACTCGGGTGGGAGCGCGGGACCCTCAGGGGTTTGTTGTAGAGGGGTCTAGTCAGCTGGCTGAGTTGGTGCCCGTCACCCTGCCGCTTAACACGCGGCGGAACCGGTATGGATTTACACAGATCCATGGGCAGTGGTGAATGGGTGACTGGCTGGATGCCCCGCTGGCAAAGCCGGAATTGGGAAATACACGGCCGCCCCCTATGGGGTCGCCCTACTGGGAGCATATACGGGAACAGACTCGCCACCGCCTGATTACGGTCTATACGTAGATGCCCACACTGCACGGGATACTGAGGAGGCAATACATCATGCTGCTGTCGATAGGGCAGCCCAGATTATGTACATCACGGAGCGGCCCGTCGATGAAATAGAGCCTCGCTGTCTGGGCGCATCAGAGAGCGGGCATCTAGGGGTGGATGGCGCTAGGAAATGGGCCGAAGCACGAGAGGTGGCACTAACGCATGATGGAGCGAACACAGTGGTTACTAACTGCAAGGTTTGCCAACACATAATCCCCGAGGATGCCCAATAGGTCCATGGGGTCAAATTAGGCGTGGCACCGGGCCGCTAAAGTGTGGTACATGATTATATCGGGACACCCACAACAAAATAACAATAAATATGTATTAACCATGGTGGATCCTATTGAGGAATATTGATGGTGTAATCCCTGCAGCCACGCCGATCAGGACAGCACAGTAAAAGATTGCAGCAACGATCCTCTGTGTATAGGATTCCATGGGAAATATAGTCGGTCAACGACTCCCACGTTGCGGGATCCGTGTCCAGGAATGGGCTGTGGAATCTGACATTGTATGTGTTTTCCACATCCCGTTTTACCCACAGGCTGCTGGACTTATTTAACACATGAATGGACAACTGAAGCAGCAAATAAAGTTGCTGACAGCGCCGCGCACCCTCTAGTGGTGGTTAGGAGTCCTGCAACCAGCCGTCAGCAACATGAACTCTCGGCCCTTGAGCCATGGAGGATCACCTATGTCGCGGCACTTGGCGGTGTCGGACCCTCCAACGACTGAGGAAGTGGAATTGGTGGAGGAAGAATCAGGAAAGGTCTGGGTACAGTATTCCCAAATGCCGCCGGAAAATGCGGGAGATTGTGTGGCGCGGACCGGGTAATAGGCGATGGGGAGCGTTGCCGGGGGAACAGCGGGTGGGATGTTTAAACACCTAGAGACTAACTAAAACACAGTGAGTGAGCCCTCCCCCCATTACAAGGCAACAACTGACCGATACGCTGCAGGCCCACGTGCCAGTGACGAGTATCACCAGGACTGAACGGCCCGGCACCAGGTACCAGTGGAACACCCATGACCCAAGTACCTTGGACCCAAGGACATCGGCTCCATCACTATTGTATTGGGCGCTGTGATTGTCGGAAGGACATGGTGAATTATTGTTGGTTTACTGTTGCTTGCCCGCTTGTGGTGTTCGGGGGGATGTGGACACCTCGGCCTATATTCATGAATCTCCTGTTCCAAACTCGTTTCTCACCCTCAGCTATAAATTCGCCCAACGGCTCAATGTCTCAGCGTGCTGGGTGTGTACACGCATCCAGTATCACAGTGGCGACATCCCATTGTGGGCAGTCCCCTTAAATCATAGCGAACAATTGTCCGCCTGGTCTTTTTGTAGCGAGACCAGGAGTGGTGCGGCTAAGAACTGCCACCAATCCACCCTTGATTGCCAGTGTCACTGCATTGACGGGTGGTACATTACGCCATTCAACCACATTCGAGCTTCCGGCCTAACTGGTGCCTACGAGTCCAGTAATGGTCACTGCCATTGTAACTATGAGGGACCGGGCCCTTCCCTGGGTAACAATACCTGTACGACATACACCAGGGCGGCTCCCCCACACCCCGATAATGGAACCTACTGGGTGTGTGGCCTGTGGGCCTACTCTGGCTCCCGGGAATGCCCGGGGTGCACCTCGGGACATGGAAGAGACCAATGCCCTGGACGGGCTGCTGTTACCTGGCATATGTTGCACCCCACCTGAGACACTTGCCATCCTTACCCACATACCCCCGGCATGGATATGTGTAACGGGCTATTACGGAGGCAGAGTGGTTCTGGGCCGTTGCATTCCCTCCTATGATATTGCGATGCTGACACGGGAAATGATTAACATGGCTTCAGCCATGGAAGAAATAGCCAACGAGACGGCAGACACCATGAGTGGGGAAAAATAGGTCATCCAAGAACTAATAGCTGACGTATTCGCACCGTAGCCCGACAGAACCGCATGGCCATAGATTTCACCCTGGCTGACAAAGGGGGCACTTGTGCTTTGATCGGGCGGGAGCGCTGTATTTATATTCCAGGTGAATCCGGGAACATCACCAACCTCGCTGACCACATCCAGGAAGCCGTGGAGTAGATTGGAAGGTTCGGAGAACAGTGCCACGGTAAAACCCCCCGGGGAACATGGTGGCGTTTCGGGATGTTAGGAGGCTGGAGGACAACAGTGGTGCATTGGGGACTGACCATTGGGACAATCTTGTTGGCCGTAATATGACTGCGTTGTGTGTGTGGATTGTCATCACGACCCCGTGGCCTTTACTACAGCCTGCGGACCGGATGTGATGGTAACCAGATTGTTCCGGTGGGTGAATAATATACATGAATTTTGCCCGAACAGTTAGTGACCCAATAGCGCTGTGGCCATAACGTTATGTTTAAAGCCCAATTTTTGGTATTAAAAGATAATTTATTTAACTTCAACACGAGACAAAGACCCAAAAAAACAAAACCGCGGTGACATACTCACCATCATGTTACAAAATCATCAAACAACTATTGAACAAATATTCTAATCACCGCTACACAACCGCGGTAAAGGGGCAAGCATCTGGCTCGGGCAAAGCCCTATTCCGCCAGGCGCCGTGACTCGCGGATGACCAGCTTGGCCGTGTTTAATCCCCATGGTCCTGTGGCCGACAGCGCTATATTTAGAACCACAGCGCTGCAGCCGGTGGCGCTTGGTTTAAAACCCCGCGCATTCTGACAGCGCTCCCGTTGTTGTTCCCAATGTTGGGGAAGTCCAGGACAAGGGGTCACAGCTTAAGGATAAGAGGGAAATCCTTTAAAACCGAGATGAGGAGAACCTTTTTCACACAGAGAGTGGTGAATCTCTGGAACTCTCTGCCACAGAGGGTAGTTGAGGCCAGTTCATTGGCTATATTTAAGAGGGAGTTAGATGTGGCCCTTGTGGCTAAGGGGATCAGAGGGTATGGAGAGAAGGCAGGTACGGGATACTGAGTTGGATGATCAGCCATGATCATATTGAATGGCGGTGCAGGCTCGAAGGGCCGAATGGCCTACTCCTGCACCTAATCTCTATGTGTCTGTTTCTATGTTTCAACCTTTCGCGTCAAGTCTGCAGCGCCGTGTGCATTGCTTTACTCGCCATGTCTGCAGCTGATAGCACATTGTTCCCGGGGTGTAGGGGGGGGGTGTCCCACCGATCTATACCGGTGAGACCAAGCGGAGATCCGGTGAGAATACTTCAGCTGATAGATCTGTGATGCCTCTTTTACCCCACAGGGTGTCTGCCGTCTCATTGGCTATTTCTTCCATGTGAATTATTTCCCGTGCCAGCTTCGCAGTATCATAGGAGGGAAATGCAACAGCCCAGAACCACTCGGCCCCTGTAATAGCCCGTGTTACATGTCATTGGTTGGAAACTGAGCGGGTGCAGCAGCATCTATGGAGCGAAGCTGCTGCTGCTCCTGCACCGTGTGTAGCGGAACTCTGCTAGAGGATCTTTGGTCTAAATATGGGGTTGCCGGCGGCCATCTTGGTGAGGGCAGGTAAGGTCAGCGGCCATCTTGCTGAGGGCAGGTAAGGTCAGCGGCCATCTTGCTGAGGGCAGGTGAGGTCAACGGCCATCTTGCTGAGGGCAGGTGAGGCAGACGGCCATCTTGGTGAGGACAGGTGAGGTCGGCGGCCATCTTGGTGAGGTCGGTGGCCATCTTGCTGAGGGCAGATGAGGCCGGCGGCCATCTTGCTGAGGGCAGTTGAAACCGGCGGCCATCTTGGTGAGGGCAGGTTAGGTCGGCGGCCATCTTGGCGAGGGCAGGTGAGACGGGCGGCCATCTTGCTGAGGGCAGGTGAGGTCGGTGGCCATCTTAGTGAGGTCGGCGGCCATCTTGCTGAGGGCAGTTGAGACCGGCGGCCATCTTGGTGAGGGCAGGTGAGACCGGCGGCCATCTTGCTGAGGGCAGTTGAGACCGGCGGCCATCTTGCTGAGGGCAGTTGCGACCGGCGGCCATCTTGGTGAGGGCAGGTGAGGTCGGCGCGCGGTTGGCGGTTGGAGTTTTGGGCGGGAACAAGATGGAACCCGGACCCTGATGATGGAGATGGCGGTGGCGGCTGTAACTGTGGGATAGAAACATAGACAACAGGTGCAGGAGTAGAGGCCATTCGGCCCTTCGAGCCTGCACCATTCGCCATTCAATATGATCATGGCTGATCATCCAACTCAGTATCCCGTACCTACCTTCTCTCCATACCCCCTGATCCCTTTAGCCACAAGGGCCACATCTAACTCCCTCTTAAATATAGCCAATGAACTGTGGCCTCAACTACCCTCTGTGGCAGAGAGTTCCAGAGATTCACCACTCTCTGTGTGAAAAAAGTTCTTCTCATCTCGGTTTTAAAGGATTTTCCCCTTATCCTTAAGCTGTGACCCCTTGTCCTGGACTTCCCCAACATCGGGAACAATCTTCCTGCATCTAGCCTGTCCAACCCCTTAAGAATCGAGCCATCTTGGGGAACGTCTGCTGCCGTCCGTTTAATTCACTTTTTTTGCAGTTTTACTGAGTGCTGTGTTTAGTTTGTGGGAGAAATGGACATTCAAAGTGGGGGGAAGGGGGTAACATTATTTCTCGGTCCCTACCTGGTCGGTGAGGCAGCTTTTTTCTCGGGGCTGCCCCGTCGACCCGTCCTCGTGGCCTACCAGCGTGCGTGGAGCGCCGTTTCCTGGCGGGGACCGCGCAGCACCTCGTCTTCGGTGGCGGCACAGCGCTGGGGCGCTATCGTGGAGCAGAGCGGGCGATGCCGTGCCTGGGTCGCCGGGCTGGAGCTTGACCGCCGAGATCAACACCTCCGGGCTGCGGAGCGGAGCGGGCGATGCCTTGCCTGGGTCGCCGGGCTGGAGCTACGGTGAGCTTGACCGCCGAGATCAACACCTCCGGGCTGTGGAGCGGAGAGAGCGGCGCCGAATTCAACATCGGGAGCCTGGGAGCTCCAAACCGGCGCGGCCTTGTCGGCTTCGTCCCAGCCGCTGTGAGGGTTCCCCCGTCACCGGGGCAACATCACCCGGCCAGAACGGCCAGGAACATCGGGCCTCTGTAGAGGCAATAACGGAGGCCTCAATAGGCCTGTCTTTGGGACAACTGGGGATGGGGACTGGACTTTGTGCCTTCACCCACACAGTGGTATCCACTATGGTTGGATGATTTTTGTCTGTAAGTAAACATGTTAGTCTGTGTCCAAGATGGCTGTCGGAAGGGAGAGTGGACGCTGGCGCGGTTTAGCTGCTGCTGCTCTCTCTTCACATTGTGTTTTTGATTTTTTGTCTTTGGAGTGAATTCTGTCTTTAATTTGTGTATTGGTGATGTCCTTATTATTTATTTTACTCCGACTATATGTTTTTTCTCTACTTTTAATTTCTGTAAGGTGTCCTTGAGACTTTGAAAGGCTCCCACAAATAAAATATATTATTATTATTATTATTAAGAATTTTGTAAGTTTCTATAAGATCCCCCCCTCAATCTTCTAAATTCTAGCGAGTACTAGCCGAGTCTATCCAATCTTTCTTCATATGAAATTCCTGCCATCCCAGGAATCAGTCTGGTGAACCTTCTCTGTACTCCCTCTATGGCAAGAATGCCTTTCGTCAGATTAGGAGACCAAAACTGTACGCAATACTCCAGGTGTGGTCTCACCAAGACCCTGTACAACTGCAGTAGAACCTCCCTGCCCATACTAAAGAGTACAGGCTTTGTCGGCAACTCTGTGAGGGAGATCACTGTTTGTGTGAAGTGTTGTCTTAGAAACATACAAACATAGACAATAGGTGCAGGAGTAGAGGCCATTCAGCCCTTCGAGCCTGCACCGCAATTCAATATGATCATGGCTGATCATCCAACTCAGTATCCTGTACCTGCCTTCTCTCCATACCCCCTGATTCCTTTAGCCACAAGGGCCACATCTAACTCCCTCTTAAATATAGCCAATGAACTGTGGCCTCAACTACCTTCTGTGGCAGAGAATTCTACAGATTCACCACTCTCTGTGTGGGAAAAAAAATGTTTTCCTCATCTCGGTCCTAAAAGATTTCCCCCTTATCCTTAAACTGTGTGTGTGGCCCCTTGTTCTGGACTTCCCCAACATCGGGAACAATCTTCCTGCATCTAGCAAGTCCAACCCCTTAAGAATTTTGTAAGTTTCTATAAGATCCCCCCCTCAATCTTCTAAATTCCAGCGAGTACAAGCCAAGTCTATCCAGTCCTTCTTCATATGAAAGTCCTGCCATTCCAGGAATCAGTCTGGTGAACCTTCTCTGTACTCCATCTGTGGCAAGAATGTCTTTCCTCAGATTAGGAGACCAAAACTGTACGCAATACTCCAGGTGTGGTCTCACCAAGACCCTATACAACTGCAGTAGAACCTCCCTGCTCTTATACTCAAATCGTTTTGCTATGTAAGTGGTTTAATATTTGTGGACACTGTTTCAAGTTTACTAATCCTGCCCCTTTTTGTTCACCCTACTGTAGTTATATAGTCAATCTGAATCTATATCTGGTTTAGTCTGTGAGTCAGAACTACCACAATCTATTTCCTGTTCCTCTCCCTGTGAAGGGGTGACATTCAGTTTCCACCATGTATCTCCATAGACTGGGTCCCATGCTGCTGGAAGTGTCTGCTGTGGTTAGACATTCTCTTCCCATTAAGCCAAATGTTGGCAGGGATCTTGGGCAAAATCCTTCCCCATTCGCTGTTCCTCTGAGTTAAGTCATTTAATTCAAAGTATTTCTTCTAGTTGTAGAGTCTGAGCTGTGTGAAGTTCTCTAAATATTTTGAACTGACTGCATGTCCCTGTTTGTGTACAGGGTTTGATGCCCATAGTAAGAGTTACAGCATTGGGCAACTCTGTCGGGGAGCTCCCTGTGTGTGTACAGGGTTTGATGCCCATAGTACGAGTTACAGCATTGGGCAACTCTGTCGGGGAGCTCCCTGTGTGTGTACAGGGTTTGATGCCTTTAGTAATAGTTACAGCATTGGGCAACTCTGTCGGGGAGTTCCCTGTGTGTGTGAAGTGTTGTCTTTGATACAGCTAGCATGTTGCTGTACCAGGTTGATTATGAAAATAGTCAATGTATTCTTCTAAGGAACACAAAAATGCTGGAGAAACTCAGCGGGTGCAGCAGCATCTATGGAGCGAAGGAAATAGGCGACGTTTCGGGCCGAAACCCTTCTTCAGACTGATGAGGGGTGGGGCAGGGCGGGGGGGGGGAAGGAAGGTAAAAGAGAGGAGCCCAAGGGTGGGGGGATGGGAGGAGACAGCTCGGGGGTTAAGGAAGGGGAGGAGACAGCAAGGGCTAGCAAAATTGGGAGAATTCAACATTCATGCCATCCGGACGCAAGCAACCCAGGCGGAATATGAGATGCTGTTCCTCCAATTTCCGGTGTTGCTCACTCTGGCAATGGAGGAGACCCAGGACCGAGAGGTCGGATTGGGAATGGGAGGGGGAGTTGAAGTGCTGAGCCACCGGGAGTTCAGGTAGGTTATTGCGGATTGAGCGGAGGTGTTCGGCGAAACGATCGCCCAACCTCCGCTTAGTCTCCCCGATGTAAATCAGCTGTCACCTAGAGCAGCGGATGCAGTAGATGAGGTTGGAGGAGATGGATGTGAATCTTTGTCGCACCTGGAACGACTGCTTGGGTCCTTGAATGGAGTCGAGGGGGGAGGTAAAGGGACAGGTGTTGCATTTCTTGCGGTTGCAATGGAAAGTGCCCGGGGAGGGGGTGGTGCGGGAGGGAAGGGAAGAATTGACAAGGGAGTTGCGGAGGGAGCAGTCTTTGCGTTAGGCAGACATGGGGGGAGATGGGAAGATGTGGCGAGTGGTGGGGTCACGTTGGAGGTGGTGGAAATGGCGGAGGATCATTTCCGCCATCTCCAACGTGACCCCACCACTTGCCACATCTTCCCATCTCTCCCACCTCCCCCACCCCCCATCAGTCTGAAGAAAGGTTTTGGCCTGAAATGTCGCCTATTTCCTTCGCTCCATAGATGCTGCTGCACCCGCTCAGTTTCTCCAGCATTTTTGTGTACCTTCGATCTTCCAGCATCTGCAGTTCCTTCTTGAACATCTTGGTGAGGGGGTTGTGTTCAAGAAGGAACTGCAGATGCTGGAAAATGGAAGGTTGTTTCAGCCCCGAGACGCTCCACAGAAGCTGCTGCTGCTGCTGCACCGTGTACAGTGGAACTCTGCTATAGGATGTACACAAAAATGCTGGAGAAACTGAGCGGGTGCAGCAGCATCTATGGAGCGAAGCTGCTGCTGCTCCTGCACCGTGTGTAGCGGAACTCTGCTAGAGGATCTTTGGTCTAAATATGGGGTTGACGGCGGCCATCTTGCTGAGGGCAGATGAGGTCGGCGGCCATCTTGGTGAGGGCAGGTGAGGTCGGCGGCCATCTTGGCGAGGGCAGGTTAGGCCGGCGGCCATCTTGATGAGGTCGGCGGCCATCTTGCTGAGGGCAGGTGAGACCGGCGGCCATCTTGGTGAGGGCATGTGAGGTCGGCGGCCATCTTGGCGAGGGCAGGTTAGGCCGGCGGCCATCTTGATGAGGTCGGCCGCCATCTTGCTGAGGGCAGTTGAGACTGGCGGCCATCTTGGCGAGGGCAGATAGGCCGGCGGCCATCTTGATGAGGTCGGCCGCCATCTTGCTGAGGGCAGTTGAGACTGGCGGCCATCTTGCTGAGGGCAGGTGAGACCGGCCGCCATCTTGCTGAGGGCAGGTGAGGTCGGCGGCCATCTTGGTGAGGGCAGGTGAGGCCGGCCGCCATCTTGGTGAGGGCAGTTGCGACCGGCGGCCATCTTGCTGAGGGCAGGTGAGGTCGGCGGCCATCTTGGTGAGGGCAATTGAGGCTGGCGGCCATCTTGCTGAGGGCAGGTGAGGTCGGCGGCCATATTGGTGAGGGCAGGTGAGGTCGGCGGCCATCTTGGCGAGGGCAGATGGGGTCGGCGGCCATCTTGGTGAGGTCGGCGGCCATCTTGCTGAGGGCAGGTGAGACCGGCGGCCATCATGGTGAGGGCAGGTGAGGGCGGCGGCCATCTTGCTGAGGGCAGGTGAGGGCGGCGGCCATCTTGGTGAGGGCAGGTGAGGCCGGCCGCCATCTTGGTGAGGGCAGTTGCGACCGGCGGCCATCTTGGTGAGGGCAGGTGAGGTCGGCGCGCGGTTGGCGGTTGGCGGTTGGAGCTTTGGGCGGGAACAAGATGGAACCCGGACCCTGATGATGGAGATGGCGGTGGCGGCTGTAACTGTGGGATAGAAACATAGACAACAGGTGCAGGAGTAGAGGCCATTCGGCCCTTCGAGCCTGCACCATTCGCCATTCAATATGATCATGGCTGATCATCCAACTCAGTATCCCGTACCTGTCTTCTCTCCATACCCCCTGATTCCCTTAGCCACAAGGGCCACATCTAACTCCCTCTTAAATATAGCCAATGAACTGGCCTCGACTACCCTCTGTGGCAGAGAGTTCCAGAGATTCACCACTCTCTGTGTGAAAAAAGTTCTTCTCATCTCGGTTTTAAAGGATTTCCCTCTTATCCTTAAGCTGTGACCCCTTGTCCTGGACTTCCCCAACATCGGGAGCAATCTTCCTGCATCTAGCCTGTCCAACCCCTTAAGTATTTTGTAAGTTTCTATAAGATCCCCTCTCAATCTCCTAAAATCTAGCGAGTGCAAGCGGGTGAGGGTGGTTTAGGGGCGGGTGAGGGCGGGTGAGGGTGGGTGAGGGTGGTTTTGGGCCGGTGAGGGTGGTTTCGGGCGGGTGAGGGTGGGTGAGGGTGGTTTTGGGCAGGTGAGGGTGGGTGAGGGTGGTTTTGGGTGGGTGAGGGTGGTTTTGGGCGGGTGTGGGTGGGTGAAGGTGGTTTCGGGGCCGGTGAGGGTGGTTTTGGGCGGGTGAGAGTAAATAAATCACAAACCATACGTAAGTAAGTAAATTTTATTTATATAGCACGTTTAAATCAACTTGCGTTGAAACCAAAGTGCTTTACATAAAAGAAATAATTACATTTCCGTACATCCATAGAAAAAATTAAAAACAAGAAAAAATGACAACACGTTATAGAATTCAACATGAACGTCCCCTCACATGTACAAACCCACTACAGAACCATGGGCAATTTTAAAATTTTACAGCCAGATTTATCAATTCTGAAACTTTTTAGATACCAAAGGAACCAAGAAAAAACACAAATAATGCCTCGCTGTTGATTAAATGCAGTGAGCAAAGCCGATAATTCCCAATATTTGCAATCTCGATATCTGCACGGCCAATGTTCGCCAAGCACTTTAGCTGTTGTTGTTCCTTCAGCTCTCACTTCTCTTTACCTTCATTTCACTTCACTTTTGGAATTCTGAAGAAGGATAGATCTCTCACGGTTACCCCGACTTACACAATTATTTACAGCGCAAACATTCAATATTTTGGCAGTTGTTTACAGGTAGGAAAGTTATACGTTTCATGTATTAACAACATATACTGGAAGCTGCGATGTCTTCCAGATGGATTGAGCAACTCCGTAAGTCATGCCCTTTGACCCGGTGACCTTGCGTGCAACCCTTATATATACACACACACACACACTCTCAGACACACACACTCTCTCAGACACACACATACACTCACGCACGCACTCTCACACGCACACACTCACGCACACACTCACGCACTCTCAGACACGCACGCACTCTCACGCACGCGCACACACACACTCACACTTACTGACACACACACAGACTCACTCACTCGCACACACACACACAGACTCAATCACACACACACACAGACTCACTCACACAGTCACACACACAGTCACACACACACAGTCACACACACGCAGTCACACAGTCACTCACACACACAGTCACACACACAAACACTCACACACTGACACACACACACACACACAACTAATACTAAAATGCCAAGTAGCTTCAGGACATGGTAAACAGTGTGGAAACCGAATGATTCAAACGTTTAAAGTCTCCAAATTTGCAAACACTTTACAACCAAAACATTTTCTGAAAACCGACACACACACACACACTCACACACTCACAACCAATACTAAAACATTAACAACTCTCTGATTTTCCATCGGTGGGAAAAAGCCTCCGGTCCAGCTCAGCGGAGGGGGACCCGGAGCGAGGTGGCCAAAAATCACGGCCGTAAGTGGCGCGTTCTTTCAGGAATCATGAAATAGAAAGTCAGAAATTGGTCAAGATCTTAGTTTTAGTAATATAGATGAAGTAAAAAATTCAATTCCAAAAATGGCAACATTGCACTTGTCAAAGTCCAAGCCTTTACTTTCCACTCTCTTCATGTTTATGTTTTTGCTGTTTCAGCATAGATGACAGACTGATCTTCCTTTGAAGAAACAAGGTTCTGAAAGAGAAAGATATACCAATTGTATTTAAGTTCGTTGCTGTTGTCGCTGTTTAGATCAGTAAACAGATTACAGCTTTAATTCCTAGAAACATAGACAATAGGTGCAGGAGTCGAGGCCATTCGGCCCTTCGAGTCTGCACCATTCGCCATTCAATATGATCATGGCTGATCATCCAACTCGGTATCCTGTACCTGCCTTCTCTCCATACCCCCTGATCCCTTTAGCCTCAAGGGCCACATCTAACTCCCTCTTAAATATAGCCAATGAACTGTGTGGCCTCAACTACCTTCTGTGGCAGAGAATTCCACAGATTCACCACACACTGTGTGTGAAAAAAAATGTTTTTCTCATCTCGGTCCTAAAAGATTTCCCCCTTATCCTTAAACTGTGTGTGTGTGTGGCCCCTTGTTCTGGACTTCCCCAACATCGGGAACAATCTTCCTGCATCTAGCCTATCCAACCCCTTAAGAATTTTGTAAGTTTCTATAAGATCCCCCCTCAATCTTCTAAATTATAGCGAGTACAAGCCGAGTCTATCCAGTCTTTCTTCATATGAAAGTCCTGACATCCCAGGAATCAGTCTGGTGAACCTTCTCTGTACTCCCTCTATGGCAAGAATGTCTTTCCTCAGATTAGGAGACCAAAACTGTACGCAATACTCCAGGTGTAGTCTCACCAAGACCCTGTACAACTGCAGTAGAACCTCCCTGCTCCTAGACTCAAATCCTTTTGCTATGAAACATACTTGTACGATCTGAGATTTCAACAACAAGAATCAAGATACATACAGTGCCTGATGCTTGATTGCAGGACAGTGTATTATCGTTGCTGCCTGTAATAAATGCAAATATCACAATTAAAAATGACATTGGTGGATGATGTTGACAAAGGAAACGACAAATGGAATATAAAGGTCTAAAGCTTACTACATTTTGCTCTTCCTGACAGTAGATCAACTAGACATTGAATTCCAGAAAACCCATCTGTCATACCTCTGTATTTACAGTGAGCTGCAGGAATGGTCACCATGAACAAGACACCCTTATATTGCTACAGAAGGAATCAACTATGAACAAGAGAACTAGCACAGCAATTGACAGAGCAGCAGCCCTGGCAGGACATAAGCTACGAAGCTGCATCTGTGGCTGGGAAAAGATAACATCAGAGAAGGGTCTCAAGATCCACCAGGGCCTGTGAGAGCTTGGTGTGGGGCCTCGCATTGACCATGACCTTCTAAGAGGAAGGCCAAACCAGTGGAGTGAAGCCCAGTGGCAGGTTGACCACCACAGTCCACAGGGTATCAGCACCCCAGGTGAAGCTCAACCAAGTACTGTCCCACCGACGGACACGAGTCCAGAGCCCAACCGGCCACAGTCAGTGGTAGAGAGGAAGATGGAAGGAAAAAGCAGAATGGAGCAGTGACTGGCTGTGGCTGAAGACAAGAGATGCTGTCTGGGCTGCCACGTGACGGATCATCTAGAGGCTAACCATAAGACACACACCCAGGGCTGATCACCCTGCGGTGGGCCTGCCTCGACTGAGGGTGGGTGTCTTGTGATAAAAGGCCGAAACACCCAGTGATGTTGAGGTCCACAACTGAAGATGTGTCTGGTTGGTAGCAAAATCACCTAGTGGTCACCCCCAAGAATATCGGGTGTCAGTTGTGGTGAAGAACCTTAGGGATTGTAACATCCAGTCCTACTAATCAATATCAAAAAAATATTGTAATTCAAGGAAGATTGTGCTGATCACTTCGAGCTCAGTCAGGAGTTGTGCAGAAGAATGTTCTTCAGATGGACATAAATGGGGTCTTGGTTTCACTTCCCATCACCAACGCCAATGCACAACAGTGTTGTAACAGCAGCCTCGGTGTCACTGGTTGTATCTCTGGAGTGGCTATTGTACTCATTCAGAGTAGGCTAGAGGATCAGAGCCCACAGAGTAGGCTAGAGAACCAGAACACACAGAGTAGGCTAGAGAACCAGAACACACAGAGTAGGCTAGAGGACCAGAACACACAGAGTAGGCTAGGGGACCAGAACACACAGAGTAGGTTAGACCAGTGGTTCTCAACCTTTTTTCAGTGATGTACCCCCTGTGAAATATTTTTTCAGCCAAGTACCCCCTAACCAGCGCAAAGCATTTTTGGTTGAAAAAAAAAAGACTTAAAACAGAGCACTGTGCCATCAGTGTCTGATTTATTAAACTTTGGAACTGATAAACACATACAAAATTCAAACATTTGAAAAAAAACTATTTCGAACATTTTAAATGTTAATAATCCATGACTAAATTTATTGCAAATATTTCTCATCACTAAAATGTAGTGATTCAAACTAATGTAGTGAAAACAGTGACCATATAACCATTTAAAACTATAAAATGAACCATTTAAAACTCCATAAATGTGCAAAACACTGCTCATTTGTAGTGGTCTCTCTTGAACTATTTGGAAATAAAAAGATATAACTAAAAAAAAGAAATAATTAACTTAATTATAAATAAAGATTTGTGCACATAAAAATAATTATCAACATAAAGTGTCCTCTTTTGGGATCATAGTAAAGATCTGTGCTCAAAAAGAAATCATTAACTTAATTTTAAATAAAAGCAGAAATTGCTAAAAATAAAAATATTTATCATCGGTTTGCCAGATATGAACTGTTTTGGGAGAGAAAAATGCTCACGGCAGACCAAACGTGTTAAACAGAAATTGGTCAGATATTGAGCTTTACACAGTAAGAAATCATGTGAAATCATCACAGAATTTATTTTTAAATGAATGTACCTGTATGTTATACTGTTTAGTTTGGAGATACAACCAGCAAGTCCACTGTACCTGTATGTTATACTGTTTAGTTTGGAGATACAACCAGCAAGTCCACTGTACCTGTATGTTATACTGTTTAGTTTGGAGATACAACCAGTCTACTGTACCTGTATGTTATACTGTTTAGTTTGGAGATACAACCAGCAAGTCCACTGTACCTGTATGTTATACTGTTTAGTTTGGAGATACAACCAGCAAGTCCACTGTACCTGTATGTTATACTGTTTAGTTTGGAGATACAACCAGACAGTCACTGAGTTCGCACCGACCAGCGATTTTTGTTACAGATTTGACCATTTTATTTGGCGGTCAATCAGCCGCTGTCTCCAAGGGCATTATGTCCAATCACAAATTGCAGTTTAATGGTAATTAGCTGCTACGGTGAAGGTTGGAAGCCAGTGGAGCTATTGACAGTCAAACGGGAGGGAGCAGGAGAGATTCACACAGTGTACAATCCATAGCACCTAGTGTACAATTTCATAATATATACTAAATAACTGGGCTGACACACCTTGGCTGGGAACCTGGGGCCCAACAAAATTGTTCCCAATTGGGCCCCGCACATCCTAAGGCCGGCCCTGTATATGTAGGCCTATATTTTAAAATCTCACGTACCCCCTGGAGTGCCTTCACGTACCCCCAGGGGTACGCGTACCCCCATTTGAGAACCACTGGATTAGAGAACCAGAAACCACAGAGTAGTTTAGGGGACCAGAACACACCCCCTGTAGTTTAGGGGACCAGAACACACCCCCTGTAGTTTAGGGGACCAGAACACACCCCCTGTAGTTTAGGGGACCAGAACACACCCCCTGTAGTTTAGGGGACCAGAACACACCCCCTGTAGTTTAGGGGACCAGAACACACACCCTGTAGTTTTGGGGACCAGAACACAGTCCCTGTAGTTTAGGGGACCAGAACACACCCCCTGTAGTTTAGGGGACCAGAACACACCCCCTATAGTTTAGGGGACCAGAACACACCCCCTGTAGTTTAGGGGACCAGAACACAGTCCCTGTAGTTTAGGGGACCAGAACACAGTCCCTGTAGTTTAGGGGACCAGAACACAGTCCCTGTAGTTTAGGGGACCAGAACACACCCCCTGTAGTTTAGGGGACCAGAACACAGTCCCTGTAGTTTAGGGGACTAGAACACACTCCCTGTAGTTTAGGGGACCAGAACACAGTCCCTGTAGTTTAGGGGACCAGAACACATTCCCTGGAGTTTAGGGGACTAGAACACATTCCCTGTAGTTTTGGGGACCAGCACACACTGGGAGAAGGCTGGGGAGGCTGAACCCACCCAGAGAAGGTTGGGCTTCTAACTGAGCCTCAGCTGACTGTCCCACTTCATGTTGATGGGCAGAGTGAGGGACTTTATCCCAGGAATGCCTGATGCTGTTGTAAAGTGGCCAAAGACAGCAAGGTTTCGGACTACTCTGTGCCAATAATCCTCACTGTGATAAATGATTAAAACATATTTAAATAAAGCCATTTTACCACCAGTTGCTTTAGGCTGGAAGGAGATGGATCCATAGTGAATACCTTCCTCTGTATCTGTGGAAATAAGTTGGAAACAAAGAATTTATTTGTATTTGAAAAAGGATGATTTAAGTCAATGCAGGGTCACGATACGAAACGCTGATCATCGCTTTCTCTCCATAGATGCTGATCGACCCACAGACTACCTCCAGCAGTTTGAAAAAACCCTCCATGAAAAGTCACATCTCCTAACCTCCTTGTTCTGACTTCTTCCTGGGATGGCGGAAATTACAAAGAGAATTGGAGTTAATTTGGCTCGTGGAGTTTAGAAGAATGACAATGGTTCTCATGGAAACATAGACAATTCCAACAAGTAGACCAGTCTGGATGGAGGAAGATGTTCCCTGTTGGGGAAGACCAGGACCAGGGGTACAGGTTTAAGACAACAGACAATAAGGATTAAGGTGAGGAGAACAAAGAATCTGTTACATTCTCCACCACAGATTTGACTGGAGCCAAATCATTCAGTACATTTTAGGAGTTGTTGAATTCATTGACAGATACACAACAATGGCAAGGTACAGGAACAGATACAATGACAATGTTGCCTGCAGCAGCAGCATCAGAGGCATTTGGACTAAGGCAACACAACACATTCATAGCAAAAGGATTTGAGTTCAAGAGCAGGGAGGTTCTACTGCAGTTGTACAGGGTCTTGGTGAGACCACACCTGGAGTATTGCGTACAGTTTTGGTCTCCTAATCTGAGGAAAGACATTCTTGCCATAGAGGGAGTACAGAGAAGGTTCACCAGACTGATTCCTGGGATGGCAGGACTCTCATATGAAGAAAGACTGGATAGACTTGGCTTGTACTCGCTAGAATTCAGAAGACTGAGGGGAGATCTTATAGAAACTTACAAACTTCTTAAGGTGTTGGACAGGCTAGATGCAGGAAGATTATTCCCGGTGTTGGGGAAGTCCAGAACTAGGGGTCACAGTTTAAGGATAAGAGGGAAGACTTTTAGGACCGAGATGAGAAAATCATTTTTTACACAGAGAGTGGTGAATCTGTGGAACTCTCTGCCACAGAAGGTAGTTGAGGCCACAGTTCATTGGCTATATTTAAGAGGGAGTTAGATGTGGCCCTTGTGGCTAAAGGGATCAGGGGGTATGGAGAGAAGGCAGGTATGGGATACTGAGTTGGATGATCAGCCATGATCATATCAAATGGCGAATGGTGCAGGCTCGAAGGGCCGAATGGCATCTACTCCTGCACCTGTTTTCTATGTCTAACACATAAATGAAGCATAAATTTCAAAGATCACTGGTTAGTGGAAAAAATACTCTAAAACACAAATTGGAGACCAGTCATATGTGGACTAAGATCAAGGAATATGGGGAGATATGATCAGCTGAGCTTCAGTTTAGTTTATTGTCATGTGTGCCCAGGTTCAGTGAAAAGCTTTTGTTGCATCAGCAGAAAGACAATATATCAATACAATCGATGCCTTTACAGTGGAATACACTTGGTCCATACTGTGGAACAAGGTAAGGAATTTATATTTTTCTCATTAAAACACGAGCAATGTCTGATTTATTGAAAGGTTCCTTCAGATTTTTCAAGAAAGATTACTCTGTTCATCAGATTCATCAGAAATGTGGTCTAAATTCTGGCAAAAACAATACTGTCCACCATTTGACCAGCACTGCAGAGGTACTCCAGATGGCCAGCCCTGCCGGCAGTCTGTACCATTTTCATCTTTTTGTTATTTTAGTGTTTGTCTAAAGTTTGTTTTAATGTACTTCAGTTTGTTTTATGTGGGGAGAGGGGGGAAACATTTTTATTCAGGTTCTTACCTTCCCGGAGAGGTGATCATTTTTCAGATCACATTCTCCTGGGTTAGGCTCTGCGGCCTACCATCGATGGAGTTGAAAAGCCGCCTTGGACTGTGGGGCACGGACTTAACACTGGAGCGGATCCCTTGCCTGGGATTGCTCCCACCGCGGCCTGTGGACTTACCATCAATGGCTCGCAGTCTTGGGAGAGGCTATTCGGGAGCTCCAACGCCGTGGAAGGTTCAACCAGACCTGACACTAGGTTTAAACGCTCGGCATGGGGGAGCTGACATCCCCCCTGATGCAGGAGCTGAACGCTTCGACGTGGAGGGCCAGAACGCCACCGGCTACGGGAGTCAAGATCGTCCCGTTAACGGGGGCTCGGGGCCCATGGCCGAGGAAGAACAAGTGAAGGACTTGAACTTTATTTCTCCTTCCATCACAGTGAGGAATGTGTAGGAGTCACTGCGGTGGATGTTCATGTTAAAATGTGTTTTTGTGTCTGTTCCTTTTTAATTGTATGACTGACCTGGCCAATGAAATTCATTGTATGTTACAAAACATACTTGGCGAATAAAACCTGATTCTGATTCTGTCTGAGGTGGAAACAAAGAACTGCAGATGCTGGTTAATACACAAAGGGACACAAAGTGCTGGAGTACTTCTGCAGGTCAGGCAGCATCTCTGGAGGACATGTATAGGTGAGGTTTCAGGTCGTGACCCTACTTCAGACTCACAAGAAGGGTCTCGATCTGAAACATCACCTATCCACCATCTATTAATGATGCTCAAACCATTCACTTTAGAATAAAACCTGAACTAGTGGCAAAGTGAATTGGAGGCATTTCATGCTAGATGATATTTTGTGAAAGGGATGGTGATTTTTGGAAGGGCAAGTGTTGTCCATTCTTTAGAGAGCCACTAACCAAGCTGTTAATCAGGATCAACAATAAATGAGGAGTGTGAATATGTTGTTCATGGTGATGTCTCAACATTCATGGGTTGACCATGATAGGCCAGTGAACGTTAGTCAATTGACCAATGCAGAGTAAGACCTGCAGTTGGATGAGGAAGATTGGGGCTGAGTGAGGGGTGAATTGACACAAGAGAGACTGTTGAATTGATCAATTAGTTTGTGTGTTTGAGGTTCCCTTCCTCACATTCTTGTTACAAAACTATGAAATGTGAAATAGGTTGCTTCATCAAATACAACACCTGTACAACTAGAGATTCATTGACAGAGTCATCTATTTACCTTCTTGCTTTGTGTTCCTACTCACAGACATATATTCAGTAACACGGCTCATCTCAGGTACTGGGGTCACAGTGATTTCTGGAAAATAAGTATTATTTTCTGATTAAGACTTTAATTTGGTTTGATTTTAAAGAAGCAGCAATCCAGTGTTTAAACTGTGCCCCATTAATAATGAGATCCACCAGAATGACCAGGAACATGACTTCAGATGTACGTCAGATACATTTAATTGTGGGATAAGACCTTGTGTATAAAATCAGAGTCCATGGAAACACAGTGTTCCCTAAATTATGACCAGGATGGTACACAAGGCAAAGTTTTCACTTGAAGTTTGAACCACCAAAGTGCAGTGGAGATACATACCTTGGTCTCCTGGTTTACTGGCCCATATTTATCCCTCAGTAAATAGGAACATATTGAGGGCAAATTGGAGTCCATATTTTCTACATGACTACACTAGCTATAATTCAACTTCTAGCATGTTTATTTGATAATGGTTTACACCGGGGATGGTGATACAATCACCACATGGTCAGATCATTGCAGATCACCACCTGAACAGCATCATCCAGCAGACTCCTCATGGCAATGCAGGTAGACAGGACAATGCACATTGCATAAGTAATGCTTCAATTGACCACAACAAGTCTGAAATCAATTTCTCAACAACATGAGCACAAACAGATACTTTTCTTATCCAAAATATATTGTTCTTTTCTCCTTGTAACATAGATAACATTGTCATTGATAATTTGGGGAATCTGTGCTGCATTAAGGATGTCTTCATGTACTTTACCTGTAGGCTTGTGCCTTCTTTGACACCACACCACTGCCAGTATAATGACGAGGAGGAGAGCCAGGCCTCCGATAATTACACCAATATGCCAGGTCGATGTAGAATGTTCATTCACTGTCAAAGTAATAAACACAGAGTTCACATTTGTAGAATAAATGCGCATCATTCAAAAGCTTCCCCACAGACCAGGCATTAACCACACTGACTAATTTAGATCAGAAGTCTTGAGTTTAACTTGTGATCCAGATTAACTGAGACACAAGGTACTGCAGATGATAGTTCACCAATAAAAGCCACAAGGTGTTGGGGAAACTCAGCAGGTTAGGCAGGTGACATTTCGGGTCACAGCCCTTTAGTCTGAAGTAGGTTCCCAACCCAAAACCTCACCTATCCATGGTCCCGACCCAATACCTCACTCGCAACAAGGGCAGTCCCCCTCGTCCTCACCTTTCACCCCACCAGCCGGCAAATACAACACATAATCCTCCGCCATTTCCGCCACCTCCAACGTGACCCCACCACTCGCCACATCTTCCCATCTCCCCCCATGTCTGCCTTCCTCAAAGACCGCTCCCTCCGCAACTCCCTTGTCAATTCTTCCCTTCCCTCCCGCACCACCCCCTCCCCGGGCACTTTCCGTTGCAACCGCAAGAAATGCAACACCTTTCCCTTCACCTCCCCCTTGACTCCATTAAAGGACCCAAGCAGTCGTTCCAGGTGCGACAAAGGTTCACCTGTATCTCCTCCAACCTCATCTACTGCATCCGCTGCTCTAGATGTCAGCTGATTTACATCGGGGAGACTAAGCGGAGGTTGGGCGATCATTTAGCTGAACACCTCCGCTCAGTCCGCAATAACCTACCTGACCTCCCGGTGGCTCAGCACTTCAACTCCCCCTCCCATTCCCAATCCGACCTCTCTGTCCTGGGTCTCCTCCATGGCCAGGGTGAGCAACACCGGAAATTGGAGGAACAGCATGTCATATTCCGCCTCGGTTGCTTGCTTCCGGATGACATGAACGTTGAATTCTCCCAATTTTGTTAGCCCTTGCTGTCTCCTCCCCTTCCTTAGCCCTCGAGCTGTCTCCTCCCATCCCCAGCCCTCGGGCTCCTCCTCCTCCTTTGTTTCCCTCCTTCTCCCTGCCATCCCCTATCAGTTTGAAGAAAGGTTTCGGCCCGAAACGTTACCTATTTCCTTCGCTCCATAGATGCTGCTGCACCCACTGAGTTTCTCCAGCATTTGTGTGTACCCTGACCTATCCATGTTCTCCAGAGAATCCGCCTGACCCGCTGAGTTACTCCAGCACATTGTGTCTTTTTTTCCAGATTAATTGACCTTGCTCAGAAAGATCAGAGAGCCACAACTTGCCTCAGTAGCCATCAGTTAGAGACTGTAAACATTCACACACGTTTCTATTTCTTGGTTACAATCAGCTGACATTTCTCAGGCAGGAGATGGGAGCTGATGTTTGGCTGATAAAGTAGCTGATTCAGCTGTGATACTTCCCACTGTACAGTGGACAAATGTCTATCATAGTCTAAGCCTGGAACAATGGTTGAATGAGCACTGCTGACAACAGAGTGGATATTGCCCTTGTGCTTCAATCCTCTCTAACCAGGAGCACAAGAACTGTAAATGTTAGAAATACTCAGCCGTTTGAGCAGTATCTGTGGAGAGGGAAAGAAGTGAGTTCATGTTTTATGTTGTCAGATTCAAAGAAAGGATCTTTGCCAATAGACAATAGGTGCAGGAGTTGGCCATTCAGCCCCTCGAGCCAGCACCGCCATTTATTAACAAGATAAAGTCCACATACAAACAAGATATACAAATCACACAGCAGCTGTCAGCATCACATCAGATCATCCTAGAGTTCTGTCACAGAAGCATCAAGTCAAGTCAAGTCAAGTTTATTTGTCACATACACATACGAGATGTGCAGTGAAATGAAAGTGGCAATGCTCGCGGACTTTTGTGCAAAAGACAAACAACAAAACAACCAAACAAATTATAAACACAATCATAACACTCATATTCTTTTACATAATAAATAATGGAAGGAAAAACGTTCTGTAGAGTTAGTCCCTGGTGAGATAGGCGTTTACAGTCCGAATTGCCTCTGGGAAGAAACTCGTTCTCAACCTCTCCGTTCTCACCGCGTGGCAATGGAGGCATTTGCCTGATCATAGCAGCTGGAACAGACCGTTGCAGGGGTGGAAGGGGTCACCCATGATTTTGTTTGCTCTGGAGTTGCACCTCCTGTTGTATAGTTCCTGCAGGGGGGTGAGTGAAGTTCCCATAGTGCTTTCGGCCGAACGCACTACTCTCTGCAGAGCCTTCTTGTCCTTGGCAGAGCAATTCCCAAACCAGATGGTAATGTTCCCGGACAAGATGCTTTCCACCGCCGCTGCGTAGAAGCACTGGAGGATCCTCGGAGACACTCTGAATTTCCCCAATTGCCTGAGGTGGTAAAGGCGCTGCCTTGCCTTACTCACGAGTGCTGAGGCGTGTGATGCCCATGTCATATCCTCAGAGATGTGGACTCCCAGATATGTAAAACAGTTCACCCTATCCACAGGATCCCCATTTATCCTCAATGGAGTGTACGTCCTTGGATGTACACATCACATTCACAGGCACCCACGCAAGCTCATCATATTTAATCCTACTTAATATATAGTCACCCGTTATGTTAAACCCGTTATGGTGGCCGATTAGGAAAGGGGGAGATGCAACGAGACCTGGGTGTCATGGTACACCAGTCATTGAAAGTAGGCATGCAGGTCCAGCAGGCAGTGAAGAAGGTGAATAGTATGTTAGTATTCATAGCAAAAGGATTTGAGTATAGGAGCAGGGAGGTTCTACTGCAGTTGTACAGGGTCTTGGTGAGACCACACCTGGAGTATTGCGTACAGTTTTGGTCTCCTAATCTGAGGAAAGACATTCTTGCCATAGACGGAGTACAGAGAAGGTTCACCAGACTGATTCCTGGGATGACAGGACTTTCATATGAAGAAAGACTGGATATACTCGGCTTGTACTCGCTATAATTTAGAAGATTGAGGGGGGATCTTATATAAGCGTACAAAATTCTTAAGGGGTTGGACAGGCTAGATGCAGGAAGATTGTTCCCGATGTTGGGGAGGTCCAGAACAAGGAGACACAGTTTAAGGATGAAGGGGATATCTTTTAGGACCGAGACGAGGAAAACGTTTTTCACACAGAGAGTGGTGAATCTGTGGAATTCTCTGCCGCAGAAGGTAGTTGAGGCCACAGTTCATTGGCTATATTTAAGAGGGAGTTAGATGTGGCCCTGTGGCTAAAGGGATCAGGGGGTATGGAGAGAAGGCAGGTACAGGATACTGAGTTGGATGATCAGCCATGATCATATCGAATGGCGAATGGTGCAGGCTCGAAGGGCCGAATGGCCTCT
The DNA here is from genome assembly GCA_036785375.1 of Leucoraja ocellata. NCBI lineage: Eukaryota > Metazoa > Chordata > Chondrichthyes > Rajiformes > Rajidae > Leucoraja > Leucoraja ocellata. The sequence goes on along the minus strand of JAWMAR010003334.1, from coordinate 56,894 downwards.
ACTCCTGCACCTATCGTCTATGTTTCTATGTTTTGGTATCTATATTTTCTGGAGTCTCTCCTAGTATGAAGCATGCCGGCTCCAGAGGTAGATCCACCCCCAAGATTAGCTTGATCTGCGCCTGAATGTCTCTCCAATATTGAAACAATTTGGGACAATCCACCAAAATATGTGTATGATCACCAATCTTCCCGCAAGGTCTGCAGCATGAATCTGAGGTGTTGCTGTATCTTGCTAACATAAGAGGAGTCTGAAATACCCTATTTCCTTCGCTCCATAGATGCTGCTGCACCCGCTGAGTTTCTCCAGCATTTTTGTGTACCTTGGATCTTCCAGCATCTGCAGTTCCTTCTTGAACATCTTGGTGAGGGGGTTGTGTTCAAGAAGGAACTGCAGATGCTGGAAAATGGAAGGTTGTTTCAGCCCCGAGACGCTCCACAGAAGCTGCTGCTGCTGCTGCACCGTGTACAGTGGAACTCTGCTAGAGGATGTACACAAAAATGCTGGAGAAACTGAGCGGGTGCAGCAGCATCTATGGAGCGAAGCTGCTGCTGCTCCTGCACCGTGTGTAGTGGAACTCTGCTAGAGGATCTTTGGTCTAAATATGGGGTTGACGGCGGCCATCTTGGTGAGGGCAGGTGAGACCGGCGGCCATCTTGGTGAGGTCGGCGGCCATCTTGCTGAGGGGAGGTGAGGTCGGCGGCCATCTTGCTGAGGGCAGGTGAGGTCAGCGGCCATCTTGCTGAGGGCAGGTGAGGTCGGCGGCCATCTTGGTGAGGGCAGGTGAGGTCGGTGGCCATCTTGGTGAGGGCAGTTGAGGTCGGCGGCCATCTTGGTGAGGGCAGGTGAGGTCGGCGGCCATCTTGGGGAGGGCAGGTGAGGTCGGCGGCCATCTTGGGGAGGGCAGGTGAGGTCGGCGGCCATCTTGGCGAGGGCAGTTGAGACCGGCGGCCATGTTGGTGAGGGCAGGTGAGGTCGGCGCGCGGTTGGCGGTTGGAGCTTTGGGCGGGAACAAGATGGAACCCGGACCCTGATGATGGAGATGGCGGTGGCGGCTGTAACTGTGGGATAGAAACATAGACAACAGGTGCAGGAGTAGAGGCCATTCGGCCCTTCGAGCCTGCACCATTCGCCATTCAATATGATCATGGCTGATCATCCAACTCAGTATCCCGTACCTGCCTTCTCTCCATACCCTCTGATCCCCTTAGCCACAAGGGCCACATCTAACTCCCTCTTAAATATAGCCAATGAACTGTGGCCTCAACTACCCTCTGTGGCCGAGAGTTCCAGAGATTCACCACTCTCTGTGTGAAAAAAGTTCTTCTCATCTCGGTTTTAAAGGATTTCCCCCTTATCCTTAAGCTGTGACCCCTTGTCCTGGACTTCCCCAACATCGGGAGCAATCTTCCTGCATCTAGCCTGTCCAATCCCTTAAGAATTTTGTAAGTTTCTATAAAATCCCCTCTCAATCTCCTAAATTCTAGCGAGTACAAGCGGGTGTGTGTGGTTTCGGGGCCGGTGTGGGCCGGTGAGGGTGGTTTAGGGGCTGGTGAGGGTGGGTGAGGGTGGTTTTGGGCAGGTGAGGGTGGGTGAGGGTGGTTTTGGGTGGGTGAGGGTGGTTTTGGGCGGGTGTGGGTGGGTGAAGGTGGTTTCGGGGCCGGTGTGTGTGGTTTTGGGCGGGTGAGGGTAAATAAATCACAAACCATACGTAAGTAAGTAAATTTTATTTATATAGCACGTTTAAATCAACTTGCGTTGAAACCAAAGTGCTTTACATAAAAGAAATAATTACATTTCCGTACATCCATAGAAAAAATTAAAAACAAGAAAAAATGACAACACGTTATAGAATTCAACATGAACGTCCCCTCACATGTACAAACCCACTACAGAACCATGGGCAATTTTAAAATTTTACAGACAGATTTATCAATTCTGAAACTTTTTAGATACCAAAGGGACCAAGAAAAAACACAAATAATGCCTTACTGTTGATGAAATGCAGTGAGCAAAGCCGATAATTCCCAATATTTGCAATCTCGATATCTGCACGGCCAATGTTCGCCAAGCACTTTAGCCGTTGTTGTTCCTTCAGTTCTCGCTTCTCTTTACCTTCATTTCACTTCACTTTTGGAATTCTGAAGAAGGATAGATCTCTCACGGTTACCCCGACTTCCACAATTATTTACAGCGCAAACATTCAACATTTTGGCAGTTGTTAACAGGTAGGAAAGTAGGCGTTTCATGTATTAACAACATATACTGGAAGCTGCGATGTCTTCCAGATGGATTGAGCAGCTCCATGCGTCATGCCCTTTGACCCGGTGACCTTGCGTGCAACCCTTATATATACACACACACACACACACACACACACACACACACTCTCTCAGACACACACACACTCTCAGACACACACATACACTCATGCACGCACGCACTCTCACGCACGTGCACACACACACTCACACTTACTGACACACGCACAGACTCACTCACTTGCACACACACACACACACACACAGACTCAATCACACACACACACACTGACTCACACAGTCACACACACACACACTCTCAGACACACACACACTCTCAGACACACACATACACTCACGCACGCACTCTCACGCACGTGCACACACACACTCACACTTACTGACACACACACACACAGACTCACTCGCACACACACACACACAGACTCAATCACACACACACAGACTCACTCACACAGTCACACAGTCACACACACACAGTCACACACATGCAGTCACACAGTCACTCACACAGTCACACACACACACAATCACACACACACACACACACACAGTCACTCACACACACAGTCACACACACACACTCACACACTGACACACACACACACACACACACAACTAATACTAAAATGCCAAGTAACTTCAGAAAGTGGTAAACATAGTGTGGAAACCGAATGATTCAAACGTTTAAAGTCTCCAAATTTGCAAACACTTTACAACCAAAACATTTTCTGAAAACCCACACACTCACACACACTCACACACTCACAACCAATACTAAAACATTAACAACTCTCTGATTTTCCATCGGTGGGAGAAAGTCTCTGGTCCAGCTCAGCGGAGGGGGACCCGGAGCGAGGTGGCCAAAAATCACGGCCGTAAGTGGCGCGTTCTTTCAGAAATCACGAAATAGAAAGTCAGAAATTGGTCAAGATCTTAGTTTTAGTAATATAGATGAAGTAAAAAATTCAATTCCAAAAATGGCAACATTGCACTTGTCAAAGTCCAAGCCTTTACTTTCCACTCTCTTCATGTTTATGTTTTTGCTGTTTCAGCATAGATGACAGACTGATCTTCCTTTGAAGAAACAAGGTTCTGAAAGAGAAAGATATACCAATTGTATTTAAGATCGTTGCTGTTGTCGCTGTTTAGATCAGTAAACAGATTACAGCTTTAATTCATAGAAACATAGACAATAGGTGCAGGAGTAGAGGCCATTCGGCCCTTCGAGTCTGCACCATTCGCCATTCAATATGATCATGGCTGATCATCCAACTCGGTATCCTGTACCTGCCTTCTCTCCATACCCCCTGACCCCTTTAGCCTCAAGGGCCACATCTAACTCCCTCTTAAATATAGCCAATGAACTGTGTGGCCTCAACTACCTTCTGTGGCAGAGAATTCCACAGATTCACCACTCTCTGTGTGTGAAAAAAATGTTTTTCTCATCTCGGTCCTAAAAGATTCAGTCTGGTGAGCCTTCTCTGTACTCCCTCTATGGCAAGAATGTCCTTCCTCAGATTAGGAGACCAAAACTGTACGCAATACTCCAGGTGTGGTCTCACCAAGACCCTGTACAACTGCAGTAGAACCTCCCTGCTCCTAGACTCAAATCCTTTTGCTATGAAACATACTTGTACGATCTGAGATTTCAACAACAAGAATCAAGATACATACAGTGCCTGATGCTTGATTGGAGGACAGTGTATTATCGTTGCTGCCTGTAATAAATGCAAATATCACAATTAAAAATGACATTGGTGGATGATGTTGACAAAGGAAACGACAAATGGAATATAAAGGTCTAAAGCTTACTACATTTTGCTCTTCCTGACAGTGGATCAACAAGACATTGAATTCCAGAAAACCCATCTGTCATGCGTCTGTATTTACAGTGAGCTGTAGGAATGGTCACCATGAACAAGACACCCTTATATTGCTACAGAAGGAATCGACTATGAACAAGAGAACTAGTACAGCAATTGACAGAGCAGCAGCCCTGGCAGGACATAAGCTACCAAGCTGCATCTGTGGCTGGGAAAAGATAACATCAGAGAAGGGTCTCAAGATCCACCAGGGCCTGTGAGAGCTTGGTGTGGGGCCTCGCATTGACCATGACCTTCTAAGAGGAAGGCCAAACCAGTGGAGTGAAGCCCAGTGGCAGGTTGACCACCACAGTCCACAGGGTATCAGCACTCCAGGTGAAGCTCAACCAAGTACTGTCCCACCGACGGACATGAGTCCAGAGCCCAACCGGCCACAGTCAGTGGTAGAGAGGAAGATGGAAGGAAAAATGCAGAATGGAGCAGTGACTGGCTGTGGCTGAAGACAAGAGATGCTGTCTGGGCTGCCACGTGACGGACCATCTAGAGGCTAACCATAAGACACACACCCAGGGCTGATCACCCTGCGGTGGGCCTGCCTCGACTGAGGGTGGGTGTCTTGTGATAAAAGGCCGAAACACCCAGTGATGTTGAGGTACACAACTGAAGATGTGTCTGGTTGGTAGCAAAATCACCTAGTGGTCACCCCCAAGAATATCGGGTGTCAGTTGTGGTGAAGAACCTTAGGGATTGTAACATCCAGTCCTACTAATCAATATCAAAAATATATTGTAATTCAGGAAAAATTGTGCTGATCACTTCGAGCTCAGTCAGGAGTTGTACAGAAGAATGTTCTTCAGATGGACATAAATGGGGTCTTGGTTTCACTTCCCATCACCAACGCCAATGCACAACAGTGTTGTAACAGCAGCCTCGATGTCACTGGTTGTATCTCTGGAGTGGCTATTGTACTCATTCAGAGTAGGCTAGAGGACCAGAACACACAGAGTAGGTTAGAGAACCAGAACACACAGAGTGGGCTAGAGAACCAGAACACACAGAGTAGGCTAGAGAACCAGAACACACAGAGTAGGCTAGAGAACCAGAACACACAGAGTAGGCTAGAGAACCAGAACACACTCCCTGTAGTTTAGGGGACCAGAACACACCCCTTGTAGTTTAGGGGACCAGAACACACCCCCTGTAGTTTAGGGGACCAGAACACACCCCCTGTAGTTTAGGGGACCAGAACACAGTCCCTGTAGTTTAGGGGACCAGAACACACCCCCTGTAGTTTAGGGGACCAGAACACACCCCCTGTAGTTTAGGGGACCAGAACACACACCCTGTAGTTTAGGGGACCAGCACACACTGGGAGAAGGCTGGGGAGGCTGAACCCATCCAGAGAAGGTTGGGCTCCTAACTGAGCCTCAGCTGACTGTCCCACTTCACGTTGATGGGCAGAGTGAGGAACTTTATCCCAGGAATGCCTGATGCTGTGGCCAAAGACAGCAGGATTTCAGACTACTCTGTGCCAATAATCCTCACTGTGATAAATGATTAAAACATATTTAAATAAAGCCATTTTACCACCAGTTGCTTTAGGCTGGAAGGAGATGGATCCATAGTGAATACCTTCCTCTGTATCTGTGGAAATAAGTTGGAAACAAAGAATTTATTTGTATTTGAAAAAGGATGATTTAAGTCAATGCAGGGTCACGATACGAAACGCTGATCATTGCTTTCCCTCCATAGATGCTGATCGACCCACAGACTACCTCCAGCAGTTTGAAAAAACCCTCCATGAAAAGTCACATCTCCTAACCTTGTTCTGACTTCTTCCTGGGATGATGGAAATTACAAAGAGAATTGGAGTTAATTTGGCTCGTGGAGTTTAGAAGAATGACAATGGTTCTCATGGAAACATAGAGAATTCCAACAAGTAGACCAGTCTGGATGGAGGAAGATGTTTCCTGTTGGGGAAGACCATGACCAGGGGTACAGGTTTAAGACAACAGACAATAAGGATTAAGGTGAGGAGAACAAAGAATCTGTTACATTCTCCACCTCAGATTTGACTGGAGCCAAATCATTCGGTACATTTTAGGAGTTGTTGAATTCATTGACAGATACACAACAATGGCAAGGTACAGGAACAGATACAATGACAATGTTGCCTGCAGCAGCAGCATCAGAGGCATTTGGACTAAGGCAACACGACACATTCATAGCAAAAGGATTTGAGTTCAAGAGCAGAGAGGTTCTACTGTAGTTGTACATGGTCTTGGTGAGACTACACCTGGAGTATTGCGTACAGTTTTGGTCTCCTAATCTGAGGAAAGGCATTCTTGCCATAGAGGGAGTACAGAGAAGGTTCACCAGACTGATTCCTGGGACGGCTTGTACTCGCTAGAATTCAGAAGACTGAGGGGAGATCTTGTAGAAACTTACAAAATTCTTAAGGGGTTGGACAGGCTAGATGCAGGAAGATTATTCCCAGTGTTGGGGAAGTCCAGAACAAGGGGTCACAGTTTAAGGACAAGAGGGAAGACTTTTAGGACTGAGATGAGAAAATCATTTTTTACACAGAGAGTGGTGAATCTGTGGAACTCTCTGCCACAGAAGGTAGTTGAGGCCAGTTCATTGGCTATATTTAAGAGTGAGTTAGATGTGGGCCTTGTGGCTAAAGGGATCAGGGGATATGGAGAGAAGGCAGGGATGGGATACTGAGTTGGATGATCAGCCATGATCATATCAAATGGCGAATGGTGCAGGCTCGAAGGGCCGAATGGCCTCTACTCCTGCACCTATTTTCTATATCTAACACATAAATGAAGCATAAATTTCAAAGATCACTGGTTAGTGGAAAAAAGACTCTAAAACACAAATTGGAGACCAGTCATATGTGGACTAAGATCAAGGAATATGGGGAGATATGATCAGCTGAGGTTCAGTTTAGTTTATTGTCATGTGTGCCCAGATTCAGTGAAAAGCTTTTGTTGCATCAGCAGAAAGACAATATATCAATACAATCGATGCCTTTACAGTGGAATACAATTGGTCCATACTGTGGAACAAGGTAAGGAATTTATATTTTTCTCATTAAAACACGAGCAATGTCTGATTTATTGAAAGGTTCCTTCAGATTTTTCAAGAAAGATTACTCTGTTGTTCATCAGATTCATCAGAAATGTGGTCTAAATTCTGGCAAAAACAATACTGTCCACCATTTGACCAGCACTGCAGAGGTACTCCAGATGGCCAGCCCTGCCGGCAGTCTGTTAAATTTTTCATCGTTTTGTTATTTTAGCATTTGTCTAAAGTTTGTTTTAATGTACTTCAGTTTGTTTTATGTGGGGAGAGGGGGGAAACTTTTTTATTCAGGTTCTTACCTTCCCGGAGAGGTGATCATTTTTCAGATCACATTCTCCTGGGTTAGGCTCTGCAGCCTACCATCGATGGAGTTGAAAAGCCGCCTTGGACTGTGGGGCGTGGACTTAACACTGGAGCGGATCCCTTGCCTGGGATCGCTCCCACCGTGGCCTGTGGACTTACCATCAATGGCTCGCAGTCTTGGGAGAGGCTATTCGGGAGCTCCAACGCCGTGGAAGGTTCAACCAGCCCTGACACTAGGTTTGAACGCCCGGCATGGGGGAGCTGACATCCCCCCCGATGCAGGAGCTGAACGCCTCGACGTGGAGGGCCAGAACGCCACCGGGGCTCGGGGCCCATGGCCGAGGAAGAACAAGTGAAGGACTTGAACTTTATTTCTCCTTCCATCACAGTGAGGAATGTGTAGGAGTCACTGTGGTGGATGTTCATGTTAAAATGTGTTTTTGTGTCTGTTCCTTTTTAATTGTATGACTGACCTGGCCAATGAAATTCATCGTATGTTACAAAACATACTTGGCAAATAAAACCTGATTCTGATTCTGTCTGAGGTGGAAACAAAGAACTGCAGATGCTGGTTAATACACAAAGGGACACAAAGTGCTGGAGTACTTCTGCAGGTCAGGCAGCATCTGTGGAGGACATGTATAGGTGATGTTTCAGGTCGTGACCCTACTTCAGACACACAACAAGGGTCTCGATCTGAAACATCACCTATCCACCATCTATTAATGATGCTCAAACCATTCACTTTAGAATAAAACCTGAACTAGTGGCAAAGTGAATTGGAGGCATTTCATGCTAGATGATATTTTGTGAAAGGGATGGTGATTTTTGGAAGGGCAAGTGTTGTCCATTCTTTAGAGAGCCTCTAACCAAGCTGTTAATCAGGATCAACAATAAATGAGGAGTGTGAATATGTTGTTCATGGTGATGTCTCAACATTCATGGGTTGACCATGATAGTCCAGTGAACGTTAGTCAATTGACCAATGCAGAGTAAGACCTGCAGTTGGATGAGGAAGATTGGGGCTGAGTGAGGGGTGAATTGACACAAGAGAGACTGTTGAATTGATCAATTAGTTTGTGTGTTTGAGGTTCCCTTCCTCACATTCTTGTTACAAAACTATGAAATGTGAAATAGGTTGCTTCATGAAATACAACACCTGTACAACTAGAGATTCATTGACAGAGTCATCTATTTACCTTCTTGCTTTGTGTTCCTACTCACAGACGCATATTCAGTAACACGGCTCATCTCAGGTACTGGAGTCACATTGATTTCTGGAAAATAAGTATTATTTTCTGATTAAGACTTTAATTTGGTTTGATTTTAAAGAAGCAGCAATCCAGTGTTTAAACTGTACCCCGTTAATAATGAGATCCACCAGAATGACCAGGAACATGACTTCAGATGTATGTCAGATACATTTAATTGTGGGATAAGACCTTGCGTATAAAATCAGAGTCCATGGAAACATAGTGTTTCCTAAATTATGACCAGGATGGTACACAAGGCAAAGTTTACACTTGCAGTTTGAACCACCAAAGTGCAGTGGAGACACATACCTTGGTCTCCTGGTTTACTGGCCCATATTTATCCCTCAGTAAATAGAAACATATTGAGGGCAAATTGGAGACCATATTTTCTACATGACTACACTAGCTATAATTCAACTTCTAGCATGTTTATTTGATAATGGTTTACACCGGGGATGGTGATACAATCACCACATGGTCAGATCATTGCAGATCACCACCTGAACAGCATCATACAGCAGACTCCTCATGGCAACGCAGGTAGGCGGCGCGACTCTCGTCAGCAGCGTCCTCTGCAGCCTGTCCGCGTTTTTATTATTTTTTGTCTATGTTTATATGTAGTTTTTGTTATTTTTTGTTGGGGTGTGTGTGTGGGGGGGGGTGGGGGTGGGGTGGGAGGGAGGGGGCAACTTTTAAATCTCTCCCTGCACGGGAGACCCGACCTTTTCTTGTCGGGTCTCAGTTGTCGTTGGGGCTGCAACGAGGAGCGGCCTCCAACAGGAGAAGACCGGGGGCTCTGGTGCCGACGACTCACCTCACCGTCGCGGGACTGGCCGAGTCCGGAGCGGGTGGAGCGGTGGTGGAGCGCTGCTGCTGCTGCGGCCCGACCTCCGGAGATTCGGAGGCTGCAGCTGCGGGTCTGGCGGACGGCGGCACCGGGAGCCCGCGGGTCCCTGGAGGGAGACCGCTTTTCAGGGCTCCTGCAACGGCAACTTCTCACGCCCGAGTTGCGGGGTTGAAGAGCTCCTGGAGCGGGGCCTTACAGCACCGCCCCGCGCGGCTTGGAATGGCCACGGGACTCTGCGAGCGCATGCCGGGGGCTCTAACATCAAGACCTGGTGTGCGACCTTGCATCACCCGGCGTGGCTTTAATGGCCGCGGGACAATCACCATCACCAGCCGGGGGCTTTGACTTTGACTCTGACCTCGGGGGGGGGGGGGGGGGGAGTGCAGTGGAGAGATAAGTTTTTTTTTGGCCTTCCATCACAGCGATGTGATGGATGTTTATGTAAATTATGTTGTGTCTTGGGTCTATTTGTTTGTAATGTATGGCTGCAGAAACGGCATTTCGTTTGGACCTCAAGGGGTCCAAATGACAATTAAATTGACTATTTTTTTATTTTTATTTATTTTTTTTTTAATTTTATTTTTATTAGAAGTACGGTAAATTACAATTCTACACAACACATATATCTTAATACATTTTTTGTACCGCTTCATTTTTTTTTTGTTGAGCTTTAAGAAAAAGGTAGAAGTAAGGAAAGTAAAGAAAGTGCAAGAGAGTCGTGCAGTGCGAGAGTGTAAGGAAAAGAAAGCCCCTTAGGAAAGAAGTTAGAGAAGGAAGTAAAGTGAGAAAATAGACCCTAGAAAAGAAAGAAAGAGAAAATAGAAACAATCGCTCTATTATAACATTAAACTCCGCAGAAAGGGGACTACCAACCAAGTCTGTTTTTGTTATTTTACCTCCCGTTACCAGGTCCTGATTCCGCTTATTTATATATTTGTTTTTTTTTTTAGATTACTATTGCACCTCATACTTGTAATAGGTCCAGAAACATAGACCACGTCTTTTGGAATTGGTCTGCTTTACCTGCTAGGAGGAATCTCATCTCTTCCAGATGTAATGTTTCAAACATATTTGATATCCACATTTTTATTGTTGGTGTCGGCGCATTTTTCCAGAATTTAAGTATAAGCTTTTTTCCCATTATTAGTCCGTAATTAAATAAATTCTTCTGAAACACGTTTAATTCAGGGTTACCTTCCGATATTCCGAAGATAATCCATTCTGGTTTTGGTACCAGTTTTATTTTGATCAATTTTGAAAAAATATCAAATATTTCATACCAGAATTTTTGGATTTTTGTACAAAAAACAAAAGAGTGCGCTATGGTAGCTTCTTGACATAAGCATTTATCACAGATTGGTGAAACATTAGGGAAGATTTTATTTAGTTTAGTTTTTGAATAATATAATCTATGTAATGTTTTAAATTGGATGAGCGTATGTCGTACGTTGATCGAACATTTATGCACCTGTAGTAAATGATTATCCCAGGTCTCTTTTGAGATTTTTATAGCTAATTCTTGTTCCCAATCTTTTCTAATTCCATCTGTTGTGGGTATTTCTATGTTTAAAATGATATTATATAGGTACGATATTAAATTAGCTGATTCCGCCTTGGTCTTCATTGCTTCATCCAATAAGTCGGAAGACATATTATGATAGTCTTTTGTGTGTTATTTCAGATAATCACAAATTTGAAGATATTTAAAATATTGGTTATTTTTCAAATTATATTTCAGTTGTAGTTGTTGAAATGATAGTAAATTCCCCAATTCATACAGATCTTCGAGCGTTTTAATTCCCATTCTTTCCCATTGTATAAATGATTTGTCTATGATTGATGGTTTAAACGATGGATTATTGACTATTGGTATTAAAAGAGATAGGTTTCTTAATTTTAAAGTCTGTTTTATTTGTTTCCATGTTCTTATTGTGTTATGTATAATTGGATTTTTATTATAATTTTTATTATTCAAATTTGTTGGTGAGAGGATGGTCGCTCCTATATTACTCGGGGAGCAGTCCCCTTTTTCCATTACCATCCAGTCCGCCTGCTGTGCAGAATTGTCCAGCAGGTGAATCATATTTTTAATATTTACTGCCCAGTTATAATACATAAAATTAGGGAGCGCTAGACCCCCCAGCTCTTTTCGTTTATTAAGGTGTGCTATTTGTATTCTATGGGATTTATAATCCCATATAAAATTTGTAATGTCTGAGTCCAATTTTTTGAAAAACTTTTTTGGGAGGTATATAGGTATTGATTGAAATAGGTATAGAATTTGTGGTAAGAAAACCATTTTAATAGCATTTATTCTGCCTATTAAGGACATCGGAAGTGTTTTCCAGAATTTAATCAGATTATTCAATTTCTTGAGTAAGGGATTATAATTGGCTTTAAACATATCCTGGTAATTTCTAGTAATTTCAATTCCCAAATATTTGAATTTTTCTGTGGCTATTTTAAAGGGAAATTTCCGAAGCTGTGTTGAGTCTTTTGGTTTTATCGACATAATTTCACTTTTGTTCCAATTTATTCTATATCCTGAAAAGGATCCAAAGTCCTCAATTAAGTTTAGTATGTTTGGTATACTAATTTGTGGTTTTGTGATGTACAGTAGTACATCATCGGCATATAGGGATATTTTATTCTTTGAGTATTTTGTATTATAACCATAAATATCCGGATGTGTTCTTATTTTTTCAGCAAGGGGTTCAATTACCAAAGCAAATAACAGCGGTGATAATGAGCATCCTTGTCTATTGCCCCTTGATAGTTCAAATTTCGAGGATAAGATATTATTAGTTAATATTCTAGCCGTAGGTTTGTTATATAATAGTTTTATCCATGCGATAAAGTTTTCTCCCAATTGGAATTTTTGCAATACTTTAATCATATAGTCCCATTCTACTTGATCAAACGCTTTTTCTGCGTCCAGTGAGATAATAGATAACTCTTGGTCGTGAGATTTATGTGAGTGCATTATGTTAAGCAAACGTCTCAGATTATTGAATGAGTGTCTCTTAGGTATAAATCCTGTTTGATCTCCATTTATTAATCTACTAACGTACCTGCTTAGTCTACTGGCTAGTGTTTTCGCTATTATTTTTTGATCCGTATTTAACAAAGCAATAGCTCTATATGAGCCTGGTTCTTCTATGTTTTTATCTTTTTTAAGTATTAATGTGATCGTTGATTCTGCTAATGTTTCGGGTAAGCTTTGCTCTTTAAAAGCGTATGTATACATTTTCTGTAATCGTGGGGTAACTATATCATAAAAGGCTTTATAGAATTCACTACTGAATCCGTCTGGTCCTGGTGTTTTACCATTCTTTAGTGTTTTTATTGTGTCTTCTATCTCCTTAGAAGTAATTATTGCTCCCAGTTCCTCTTGTTCCCTCAATTCTAATTTTGGGAGGTTACAATCTTCCAGAAATTCTGAAATTTTATTATTATCTATTGACGTTTTAGATGTATATAGATTTTCGTAGAATTGAGCAAATCTTTTATTGATATCCTTGGGTAATGTTAATAATTCCCCACTATCTGATTTAATCTTTAGTATTGCATTCTCTTTTTCCCGTTTTTTCAACTGGCGTGCTAAGAGTTTGTGGGGTTTGTCCCCGAATTCAAAGTATTCTTGTTTTGTAACTTGGAATAATGTTATAACTTTCTCTGACAATAATTTATTCAGCTTGAATTTCAATAATAGGATTTTATTATGTTGATCCATAGTTGGATCTTTAGCATTATCTGTATCTAATTGTTTTATTTGTTCTTCTAAATGTCTTTGTTCTTTCTTATTCTTTTTATTTTGGTAAGCTTGAAATGAAATAATGACTCCTCTAATAAATGCTTTAAAGGATTCCCATAATAGCGTGGGGGATATATCTGGTGTATCATTTATCTCAAAGAATAAGTCCATCTGTTTTTTTAGATATATACTCCCTTGTGGGTCTTTTAAAAGTTGCGAATTAAACCTCCAGAACGATTTATTCATAGACATTCCTTCTAATTTTAAAACAAAGGTTAAAGGAGAGTGATCTGAAATCGCATTAATGTGGTATTTAGGATTCATAGTGTGTGTAATTAATTTTGTATCCACAAGAAAATAATCTATCCGTGAATATGTTTTATGCACCGTTGAATAGAACGAGTAGTCCCTTCCCGTCGGATTTGCAATCCTCCATACATCTGCTATATTTGTGTTTTCCATATATGTATGTAAGAGTTCACTGGTTTTAGATTTCATATTACCTTTTTGTTTTTGCATCGATTTATCTAAATAAGGGTCTAAAACACAGTTGAAGTCTCCTCCGATTATAACATTTTGATAATTAAATTCGGCAATTATATTCATAAATTGACTATTGACTATTGACTATTGACTATTGAGACAGGACAATGCACATCGCATAAATAATGCTTCAATTGACCACAACAAGTCTGAAATCAATTTGTCAACAACATAAGCACAAACAGATACTTTTCTTATCCAAAATATATTGTTCTTTTCTCCTTGTAACAAAGATAACATTGTCATTGATTTGGGGAATCTGTGCTGCATTAAGGATGTCTTCATGTACTTTACCTGTAGGCTTGCGCCTTCTTTGATACCACACCACTGCCAGTATAATGACGAGGAGGAGAGCCAGGCCTCCGATAATTCCAACAATGGTCAATGTAGAACGTTCAATCCCTGTCAAAGTAATAAACACAGTTCACATTTGTAGAATAAATACGCATCATTCAAAAGCTTCCCCACAGACCAGGCATTAACCACACTGACTAATTTAGATCAGAAGTCTTGAGTTTAACTTGTGATCCAGATTAACTGAGACACAAGGAACTGCAGATGATAGTTCACCAATAAAAGCCACAAGGTGTTGGAGAAACTCAGCAGGTTCGGCAGGTGACATTTCGGGTCACAGTCCTTTAGTCTGAAGTAGGTTCCCAACCCAAAACCTCACCTATCCATGGTCCCGACCCAATACCTCACTCGCAACAAGGGCAGTCCCCCTCGTCCTCACCTTTCACCCCACCAGCCGGCAAATACAACACATAATCCTCCGCCATTTCCGCCACCTCCAACGTGACCCCACCACTCGCCACACCTTCCCATCTCCCCCCATGTCTGCCTTCCGCAAAGACCACTCCCTCCGCAACTCCCTTGTCAACTTTTCCCTTCCCTCCTGCACCACCCCCTCCCCGGGCACTTTCCGTTGCAACCACAAGAAATGCAACACCTGTCCCTTCACCTCCCCATCGACTCCATTCAAGGACCCAAGCAGTCGTTCCAGGTGTGACAAAGGTTCACCTGTATCTCCTCCAACCTCATCTACTGCATCCGCTGCTCTAGATGTCAGCTGATTTACATCGGGGAGACTAAGCGGAGGTTGGGCGATCGTTTTGCTCAGTCCGCAAGAACCTACCTGAACTCCTGGTGGCTCAGCACATTGAATTCTCCCAGTTTTGTTAGCCCTTGCTGTCTCCTCCCCTTCCTTAGCCCTCGAGCTGTCTCCTCCCATCCCCAGCCCTCAGGCTCCTCCTCCTCCTTTGTTTCCCTCCTTCTCCCTGCCATCCCCCATCAGTCTGAAGAAGGGTTTCGGCCCGAAACGTTACCTATTTCCTTCGCTCCATAGATGCTGCTGCACCCGCTGAGTTTCTCCAGCATTTGTGTGTACCCTGACCTATCCATGTTCTCCAGAGATTCCGCCTGACCCGTTGAGTTACTCCAGCACATTGTGTCTTTTTTTCCAGATTAATTGACCTTGCTCAGAAAGATCAGAGAGCCACAACTTGCCTCAGTAGCCATCAGTTAGAGACTGTAAACATTCACACACGTTTCTATTTCTTGGTTACAATTAGCTGACATTTCTCAGGCAGGAGATGGGAGCTGATGTTTGGCTGTTAAAGTAGCTGATTCAGCTGTGATACTTCCCACTGTACAGTGGACAAATGTCTATCATAGTCTAAGCCTGGAACAATGGTTGAATGAGCACTAAAGGGATCAGGGGGTATGGAGAGAAGGCAGGTACGGGATACTGAGTTGGATGATCAGCCATGATCATATTGAATGGCGAATGGTGCAGGCTCGAAGGGCCGAATGGCCTCTACTCCTGCACCTATTGTCTATGTTTCTATGTTTTGGTATCTATATTTTCTGGAGTCTCTCCTAGTATGAAGCATGCCGGCTCCAGAGGTAGATCCACCCCCAAGATTAGCTTGATCTCCGTCTGAATGTCTCTCCAATATTGATACAATTTGGTATAATCCCTACAATCTGGGTATGATCACCAATCTTCCCGCAATGTCTCCAGCATAAATCTGAGGTGTTGCTGTATCTTGCTAACATAAGAGGAGTCTGAAATATTCTCATTCTAGTTTTCCATTCAAACTCCCTCCAGGCGGGGCTGTTTAGACATAGAAACATAGAAACACAGACAATAGGTGCAGGAGTAGAGGCCATTCGGCCCTTCGAGCCTGCACCATTCGCCATTCAATATGATCATGGCTGATCATCCAACTCAGTATCCTGTACCTGCTTTCTCTCCATACACCCTGATCCCTTTAGCTACAAGGGCCACATCTAACTCCCTCTTAAATATAGCCAATGAACTGGCCTCAACTACCTTCTGCGGGAGAGAATTCCAGAGATTCACCACTCTCTGTGTGAAAAATGTTTTCCTCATCTCGGTCCTAAAAGATTTCCCCTTTATCCTTAAACTGTGACCCCTTGTTCTGGACTTCCCCAACATCGGGAACAATCTTCCTGTATCTAGCCTGTCCAACCCCTTAAGAATTTTGTAAGTTTCTATAAGAAACTTGTTTGTTAACGTATGACCCAAAAGACATGTCTTTTCCTACATTTTATCAGTAATAATATGTGAAATGTGAAATAGGTTGCTTCATCAAATACAACACCTATACAACTAGAGATTCATTGACAGAGTCATCTATTTACCTTGTTGCTTTGTGTTCCTACTCACAGACGTATATTCAGTAACACGGCTCATATCAGGTACTGTGGTCACAGTGATTTCTGGAAAATAAGTATTTTATTTTCTGATTAAGACTTTAATTTGGTTTGATTTTAAAGAAGCAACAATCCAGTGTTTAAACTGTGCCCCATTAATAATGAGATCCACCAGAATGACCAGGAACATGACTTCAGATGTACGTCAGATACATTTAATTGTGCGATAAGACCTTGTGTATAAAATCAGAGTCCATGGAAACGCAGTGTTCCCTAAATTATGACCAGGATGGTACACAAGGCAAAGTTTTCACTTGCAGTTTGAACCACCAAAGTGCAGTGGGGATACATACCTTGGTCTCCTGGTTTACTGGCCCATATTTATCCCTGTTTGTTAACGTATGAACAAAAGACATGTCTTTTCCCACATTTCATCAGTAATAATAATATTCATTTCCAATTCCCATTTCTGTTTCGTTTCTATAGTGTTTCCTTTTACATAATCTTGAAGTCCTTTATATAAATCCTGGTTCAACCAGACGAATGTTTGAGTACACAGCGGCATGCAGTAAAACAGGACATAGATCAGGTCAACTAATACTGACTGATCTACAGTCAGATCAGTAACAGAGGGAGGGATATGGGTGGATGTGGAGCAAGAACATAAAAGGAAAACTCTACAATTGGAAGGAAGGGGTGGGAAATGAGTTGAAAGAGGAAGGGAAGAGATTAGGGTCACTGGGTGGTGGGATAAATGCGTGTACAATGAAGGGGGGGGGGGGAGTGGTGATCGGGAAGTGTTATTTGAAATTTGAGAATTCATTGATCATAACAGAGTTAGACAACTCAAACTGGAAGAAAATATTTCACTCAAATTTCAGGACCAATAAGCGACATCGAAACTGAATCATGACTCTAAGTATGAAGAACAAACCCTTATCACTTACTACTGGGCTCCTGATAGTACGGGACAAAAAGCCAGGGCAGGTCTCGATGAAACAAAACACATCTCCAGTTCCCTCTGCCTCTCTCAGCTTTCTGAATAACCAGACTCCGTGATTTCTCTTCCTCAGTCAGTGTCTTTTCTCCAACACGTTTGCCATCGCCATTGATCCAAACCAGTCTCATTGACCCAATGACGTGAGACACAGAGCAGGTCAGGGTAACGTTGTCTCCCTCAGTCACTGCATCAGACGGTTCAGCTGTGACTGTGGAAACAAGCAGGTTGTTTACATTTTAAACAATAAGTTCATCAGTAAACTCAGTGGCAACATTCTGACTCCTACCTTTCACTGTGATTAGATCAATGGTGCGAAATGGTTTTTGTTCCAGATAACAGGCGTAAACTCCGGCATCTTGAAACACAACGGGGACAATCCTCACATTGAAATCCTTGCCATCGTAGAGTTTCCCTGAGGTCACCAGTCGATTCACGAAGTTGGTCCCTTTGACATTGATGATGGGCTGAGAACGTTCTGCAGATGCTATTGATTTCAGCGGTTGATGGCGATCAGGTGCCCAGATCCACTCAGCACGGGAATAGTTACCACCATTACTATAACAAACCAGGTAAAGTTCACTGTGACCGGTGCTGGAGCGGTAAAGTGTGTATCTCCCATAATGTAAATCTGAATCAGAGAGACAGAGGATAACTCCTTTCAGTATTACAGTTACTGTGCCAAACACACATTCTCAACCGTATTCTTATAAACATTCGTGGTGTTTTGTTCAACTGATCAAGTTTCAAATGTAACATCTTTCATGAATGCCGCACTAAACTCATCAGATCTTTATACAATACAATGTGCTGTACGGCAGTAAATTGCAGTGAAGCTTGGATATTCCACTCTACATTTCAACATGAGGTTGGCCCCCACACCCGGACTGTCCGGGAATGTCCCGGGATGGAATGAAACCTCCCGGAGACTCCCGAGAGCGGTGTGGGAGGTGAATGTCTCTGTCAGTCTGCAGGAGGTGGTTCAGGTTCGGGTTCGGGTTCAGGTTCGGGTTCAGGTTCGGGTTCAGGTTCAGGTTCAGATGGCATCTCGGGGCGAGTACTCAAGTCCTGTGCTACGCAGCTAGCTCCAGTGCTCACTACATTATTCAACCTCTCCCCGGACAAGTCCATGGTCCCTGCCTGCTTCAAAAAATCCATCATTGTACCGGTACCAAAAAATGCCTCCCCAGCCTGCCTGAATGACTACCGTCCGGTGGCCCTTACCTCGGTAGTCATGAAATGCTTTGAGAGGCTGGTGAAGAATCACATCTGCGCCTTCCTCCCTCGGAACATGGACCCGTTGCAGTTTGCATACCGTCCGAACAGGTCCACGGACGATGCGGTCTCCCAGGTCTTGCACACCGCTCTCTCCCATCTGGACAGCCAGAAGGGGGGCTACGTGAGGATGCTGTTCATAGACTACAGTTCAGCCTTCAACACGATAGTCCCCACCAGACTGGCCGGGAAGCTACTGGAATTGGGGCTCAACACCTCCCTGTGTGCCTGGGTCCTGGACTTTCTCACCGCCAGGCCCCAGGTAGTCAAGATGGGAGGGAATACATCGAAGTCCCTCACCCTGAGCACAGGATCGCCCCAGGGTTGCGTCCTCAGCCCCCTATTGTACTCCCTGTACACACATGACTGTGTGGCTAGGTTCAGCTCCAATTCAATAATTAAGTTTGCTGATGACACTGTGGTGGTGGGCCTGATCTCAGACAATGATGAGAAGGCCTACTGGGAGGAGGTGGCTGATCTAGCACTCTGGTGCCAGGAGAACAGCCTCCTCTTGAACATCAAAAAAACGAAGGAGCTGATCATGGACTTTAGGAGGGCACATCATCCGAGGACGTACACTCCATTGAGTATAAATGGGGATCCTGTGGATAGGGTGAACTGTTTTAAATATCTGGGAGTCCGCATCTCTGAGGATATGACATGGTCATCACACGCCTCAGCACTCGTGAGTAAGGCAAGGCAGCGCCTTTACCACCTCAGGCAATTGAGGAAATTCAGAGTGTCTCCGAGGATCCTACAGTGCTTCTACGCAGCGGCGGTGGAAAGCATCTTGTCCAGGAACATTACCATCTGGTTCGGGAATTGCTCTGCCAAGGACAAGAAGGCTCTGCAGAGAGTAGTGCGTTCGGCCGAACGCACTATGGGAACTTCACTCACCCCCCTGCAGGAACTATACAACAGGAGGTGCAACTCCAGAGCAAACAAAATCATGGGAGACCCCTTCCACCCCTGCAACGGTCTGTTCCAGCTGCTATGGTCAGGCAAACGCCTCTGTTGCCATGCGGTGAGAACGGAGAGGTTGAGAAGGAGTTTCTTCCCAGAGGCAATTCGGACTGTAAACGCCTTTCTCACCAGGGACTAACTCTACTGAATGTTTTTCCTTCTATTATTTATTATGTAAAAGAATATGTGTGTTATGATTGTGTTTATAATTTGTTTGGTTGTTTTGTTGTTTGTCTTTTGCACAAAAGTCCGCGAGTATTGCCACTTTCATTTCACTGCACATCTCGTATGTGTATGTGACAAATAAACTTGACTTGACTTGACTTGAGGTTCGGGTTCAGGTTCAGGTTCAGGTTCACGCTGTGGACAGAAGCAGCCCAGAGGATGCCTGCACGGGGACTGACCCGGACACGTTGGCACTTCAAGTGGATCGGCTCATTCCCATTATTCCCACCATCCCTCTCCCATTCACACCCATTGATTCCCTGTCCTTCCCTGTTCCCGGGTCCTGCTCCCAGCTGAATGCTGATCCCAAGCCCGAGTCTGCAGCAGCTGGAATCACTTCAAGCAACACCAGACTCGGAGAGAAGGGTCAGTGTGGGGAGAGGGGATGGATTGTTGTTCAGTGTTAATGTGTGGGTCGGGACCCCCAGTGTGTGTGTGAGCAGCAAGTGCTGGTGACTACACTTTCTATCTGACACTTTGATGTGAGTCCTGTATCAGTATCTCAGTGTCAGATACAGGAGCATTGATGACAAGACGAGTCCTGTATCTCAGTCTCAGTCTCAGATACAGGAGCATTGATGGCAAGATGAGCCCTGTATCAGTATCTCAGTCTCAGATACTGGAGCATTGATGGCAAGATGAGCCCTGTATCTCAGTCTCAGATACTGGAGCATTGATGGCAAGATGAGTCCTGTATCAGTATCTCAGTCTCAGATACAGGAGCATTGATGGCAAAATGAGTCCTGTATCAGTATCTCAGTCTCAGATACTGGAGCATTGATGGCAAGATGAGCCCTGTATCTCAGTCTCAGATACTGGAGCATTGATGGCAAGATGAGTCCTGTATCAGTATCTCAGTCTCAGATACTGGAGCATTGATGGCAAGATGAGCCCTGTATCTCAGTCTCAGATACTGGAGCATTGATGGCAAGATGAGTCCTGTATCAGTATCTCAGTCTCAGATACTGGAGCATTGATGGCAAGATGAGTCCTGTATCTCAGTCTCAGATGCTGGAGCATTGATGACAAGATGAGTCCTATATTAGTCTCAGATACAGGAGCATTGATGACAAGATGAGTCCTGTATTAGTCTCAGATACTGGAGCATTGATGGCAAGATGAGCCCTGTATCAGTATCTCAGTCTCAGATACTGGAGCATTGATGGCAAGATGAGTCCTGTATCAGTATCTCAGTCTCAGATACTGGAGCATTGATGACAAGATGAGTCCTGTATCTCAGTCTCAGATACTGGAGCATTGATGACAAGATGAGTCCTGTATCTCAGTCTCAGATACTGGAGCATTGATGGCAAGATGAGTCCTGTATCTCAGTGTCAGATACTGGAGCATTGATGGCAAGGTGAGTCCTGTATCTCAGTCTCAGATACTGGAGCATTGATGACAAGATGAGCCCTGTATCTGTATCTCAGTCTCAGATACTGGAGCATTGATGGCAAGATGAGTCCTGTATCAGTGTCTCAGTCTCAGATACTGGAGCATTGATGACAAGATAAACTGACAAAATACTTTACTGAACAATGGTTACAGAAAGACATCTCCCTCCTGTGCTGTGTGTGTGTCTGTCACACAGAGTCAAGCGGGCAGCTGCTCCACACAGAGACTTTCTGGAAACTTCTCCCTGATCATTGCAGCATTTTATACTGGAGAGCAGTTGGTCACTGCCACAGTTCTTCACAGAGCATACACATAATATTACAAGAAGCACCGTGATACAAGTGTCTACTTGATACCCAATGGGAGGTGTACACACTCACCGTTGTCTACAGTAAAATTTCCGTTACTTGTGTGAAGAATGTTTCCGTTTTCCCGCACTTCACACACATACAGATTCCCATCCTCCACTGTAACGTGTCGAACCATCAGATAGACCGTGTTATTCATGCGGATCTGATCAGTGTTGCTCCTGTACTGCTGGGATGAGTCCATGGGTCTCCAGTGAAGACTGACTGTATCTGAGAGTCTGGAGATGGTGCAGCTTAGTGTGACGTCACTGCCCAGCAGAGGCCTCTGTGGACTTGCCTCAACTGTGAAAAACAGATCAATGAGATTCAGAGTGAGTCGTGGTTTATACAAGTCCCAGATAGGACAATAACATTCTTGCTTGCTGCAACACAGCTGAATATTGTAGGCATCAATACAGAACAGATCAATGTGTCCATATACCATAGAATATTTATATATAGACACATAAACAGATAGAGTACAATAGACTGTTATAGTTCACAGTTTGTTTGAAGTTGTGTTTAATAGTCTGATGGCTGTGGGGAAGATGCTGTTCTTGAACCTGGATGTTGCAGATTTCAGGCTCCTGTACCTTCTACCTGAAGGCAGTGGAGAGATGAGTGTGTGGCCAGGATGGTGTGGGTCCTTGATGATGCTGCCAGCCTTTTTGAGGCAGCGACTGCGATAGATCCCCTCGATGGAAGAGAGGTCAGAGCCGATGATGGACTGGGCAGTGTTTACAACTTTCTGCAGCCTTTTCCTCTCCAGGGCGCTCAAATTGCTGAACCAAGCCACGATGCAACCAGTCAGCATTCTCTCTACTGTGCCCCTGTAGAAGTTAGAGAGAGTCCTCCTTGACAAACCGACTCTCCGTAATCTTCTCAGGAAGTAGAGGCGCAGATGAGCTTTCTTTATAATTGCATCAGTGCTCTGGGACCAGGAGAGATCTTTGGAAAGATGCACGCCCAGGAATTTGAAGCTCTTGACCCTTTCCACCATCGACCCGTTGATATAAACGGGACTGTGGGTCCTCATCCTACCCCTTCCAAAGGCCACAATCAGTACCTTGGTTTTGCTGGTGTTGGGGGCCAGGTTATTGTGCTGGAACCATATGGACAGTTGCTCGATCTCTCTTCTATAATCTGACTCATCTCCATCAGTGATACGTCCCACAACAGTGGTGTCGTCAGCGAACTTGATGATGGAGCTCGCACTGTGACTGGCTACGCAGTCATGAGTATAGAGTGAGTACAGTAGGGGGCTGAGCGTTCATGAGCATAGAGTGAGTACAGCAGGGGGCTGAGCATTCATGAGTATAGAGTGAGTACAGCTGGGGGCTGAACACTCATGAGTATAGAGTGAGTACAGCAGGGGGCTGAGCATTCATGAGTATAGAGTGAGTACAGCAGGGGGCTACGCAGTCATGAGTATAGAGTGAGTACAGCAGGGGGCTGAGCAGTCATGAGTATAGAGTGATTACAGCAGGGGGCTGAGCAGTCATGAGTATAGAGTGAGTACAGCAGGGGGCTGAGCAGTCATGAGTATAGAGTGAGTACAGCAGGGGGCTGAGCAGTCATGAGTATAGAGTGAGTACAGCAGGGGGCTGAGCATTCATGAGTATAGAGTGAGTACAGCAGGGGGCTGAGCACTCATGAGTATAGAGTGAGTACAGCAGGGGGCTGAGCATTCATGTGTATAGAGCGAGTACAGCAGGGGGCTGAGCACTCATGAGTATAGAGTGAGTACAGCAGGGGGCTGAGCATTCATGTGTATAGAGTGAGTACAGCAGGGGGCTGAGCATTCATGAGTATAGAGTGAGTACAGCAGGGGGCTGAGCAGTCATGAGTATAGAGTGAGTACAGCAGGGGGCTGAGCACTCATGAGTATAGAGTGAGTACAGCAGGGGGCTGAGCATTCATGTGTATAGAGTGAGTACAGCAGGGGGCTGAGCACGCAGCCTTGAGGTGCTCCCGTGCTGAACGTTATTGAGGCTGACAAATTTCCACTAATACGAACAGACTGTGTTCTGTGGATGAGGAAGTCGAGGATCCAATTGCAGAGGGATGCGCAGAGACCCAGTTCTGAGAGTTTGGTGACCAGCTTGGAGGGGATGATTGTGTTAAATGCCGGCTGTTCGCCGTGGGACTGCAGGTGGAACTGGCAACATACAGGCGTGTTTGTATTTACACATGCTCTGTTTCAAATATTCACAAACTGTTGAATATGCATCTATTTCCACTCCTTCTAGGTGTATCTGATTGGTCTCAAGAGGTGAACTCTATGGCAGAGCCCATGTTCCACAGGTGATGGATGGACTTCCATCCACCTGGTCACAGGGTAACATTAAGTAGCAGTGTCACCCCGGGACCACTACATGGACACATTGGTTCCATACCACCTTGCTTGCCGCGCGCGATCACCTTACCGTGTACCGGCAAGAAGACCATGGTATTCGCTGTGGCTAGATTCATTGATTTGTTGTTCCAAGTGAAGTCATCAAACTATTATCACCCATCCCTGCTGATCATTACAGAATCAGTGAACAAAATCACTTCCCCAGTTGTTTGACTTTTCACCGGGTGGAAGAAGTCTCACAATTCCCGCCATCTCTCATCATTCATTATAGGTGACAATATTTACAGAGATTAATTCAACATTATTGATCCTAATCGCACCCACTCACCTTTCATCCCAAATATTTCATATTGTTTCAGGATTTGCTTTATTGGTTCTGTTTGAGTCAAAGTGAAAATTCCCACCCATTTAAATGTGGGTTTATCGATTGTTAGATCAAGGGTATAGTTATTCACTTTCATCCCCGGGTACAAGTTGCCAGCGGCGTTATGTTTGGTCCAAGAGTTCCCCGTTCTTCTAACAGTCGTCAATATTCTGATTTCCTTCCCTGAGTGTGGTTTCCATTCCCAGACAACAACAGTGTCTTTCTCAGCATTGGCCGTTCCGTTTAACACAATCTCGTCTCCATTATCCAAGAAATACATTCGAGTTCTGTTTTCTGTTGCGAATACGAACAATGAAGAATTAACATTTAAAACACATTTTCCCCACCCACCCCATATCTGTAATCATTCATTTTGAACTGAATTTAGTTCCAGACATTTGTGATCTTCCTTGGAAACCCCAGCGAGGAAGTCACGGTTTGTGAAGAGATGTGTGTGTGGAATAATCTGGCCTGATTGATGCAGGGATATTTCATCACATGAATGAGTGAGTGAGTGAGTGGGAGGGGGGGAGGGAGGGAGGGAGGGAGGTGGGATAGGAGGTTGTGTTGGGGTTAGTGGAGGAACTACACCTGGTTTTGAAGGGACTTTGTGGGAGCGTGAAGTGAAGACATTGCGTCTGGTTCTCGGGCTGCGACTGGATCGATAAGTCGAGGGCAGATCCACCCACATGGACTGTGGTGAGGAGATGTTGGGGACGATAGTGTGGACAACCGTGTCAAAGGCTGCAGAGGCTGAGCGGGATGAGGGGGGAGAGTTTAACTCTCCAACAAGTTCACAGGAGGCCGTTTCTGACTTTGATAAGGGCCGTGCCGGTGCAGGAGAAGGAGAGAGAGTTGATGGGATGGGCTCAGAAATGGAGGTCCAGCAAGGATGGTTTGGATTATTGAAGCAACAACACATACAGGGATGTGGAATGGAGGTCCAGCAAGGATGGGGTGGATTTGTGAGGCAGCAACACATACAGGGATGTGGAATGGAGGTCCAGCAAGGATGGGGTGGATTATAGAGGCAGCAACACATACAGGGATGTGGAATGGAGGTCCAGCAAGGATGGGGTGGATTTGTGAGGCAGCAACACATACAGGAATGTGGAGAGGAAAGTGAGATTGACAATAGGGAGCGGGTTTACACGGACAATGATAATTAATGCAAGGTGATTGTGACCGGTGAAGAGAAAGTACTTACTCTGTGTGGAAACTGGTCGAAGCAGGAAAACAAAGAAACCCAACATCAAACCTGCAGGCAAACTGTTGCAGAGAAACCTCGGCCTCATTTTGTACATTCTCTGTTTGGAAACAAGGTGCAGTTTTAGACTAAGGATCAGTAAATTGGTAGTTGGCAAATGTTGTATTGAGTACAGCCAGTTTGAAACTCCTGACCCTGGGGCATTTTAGAATTGGCCGCACACAATTACACGGGGAAAATACATTCACTTGGTGGATTCTGCTGCTGGAATATTGTCACTTTAGTAATCTGGGATTTCACCAACATATTCAACCGCTATTGGCCCAAATCATTCATCTGTACTCCGCCTTTTTAATGTTTGACTCAATTACCTCCGACCACTGGTCAAATGTTCTCAACTAAATCAGACCTCGCTAGTGAGTTAATGCACAGAGAAGGCAACACAATGGCAAGGGACATTCAATATTCTCAAACGGTCCCAGGACGTTGCCGGCCAAACGGGAACAAAATTATTCAATTTAGATTGACTAGGAAACGGAGATGAGGAAACAATTTTTCTCACAGAGATATGTGAGTCTGTGGAATTCTCTGCCTCAGAGGGCGGTGGAGGCCGGTTCTCTGGATGCTTTCAAGAGAGAGCTAGATAGGGCTCTTAAAGATAGCGGAGTCAGGGGATATGGGGAGAAGGCAGGAACGGGGAACTGATTGGGGATGATCAGCCATGATCACATTGAATGGCGGTGCTGGCTGGAAGGGCCGAATGGCCTCTACTCCTGCATCTGTTGTCTATTGACACCAGTAGGAACATGGCATATGCTGGGCATTTAGCTGTGGGAAATAAAGGAGACAAAACAAAATTAATAAAGTTTGTATGCCCTTGTCAAATCTAAAGTGGAACAAACTGATTGAATGAGTGATATATCACAGTTTACAGGACATCCAACATTGTTCAGTTTGTGGATACCTGTTAAACCAATCTTTGACATGAAGTGAGACTGTAGTGAGGTCACCTACCTTGTGAGAAGAGACTGATGGTGAACGAGTACAGAGACTGGGTGACAAAGCTCCAAGCACGGCGACACACTGAGATTCACAGTCTCACACAGTTTCTTTGGAAGGGCAAACACCCTTCCTCTATCTATCCAGCTCAGGATTCACACACCATTTGTGTTGATAATGTTTACGTCAGATTAAAAATCATCTTGTAAAAGCTAATTGGACAAAACAAATTGGGAATTTCCTGAGATCACAAATATATTGGATACGTTTAGACTTGGAACCTCCTTATATTAAATGCTATTAGTGGGTGGCAAATGTCTAAGATAATGGCAAACGTGGGAATCTGTTGTTTTGTAACGAAGGGAACATGGTCAATATTCACGCCTTGCAGCTGTGTTAGAGCTTTAGCTCAAGTTCAAGTTCAAGTGAGTTTATTGTCATGTGTCCCTGATAGGGCAATGAAATTCTTGCTTTGCTTCAGTACAACAGAACATAGTAGGCATTGACAACAAAACAGATCAGTGTGTCCATCTACCATTATATGTCCATATACCATTATAGCAGTTTAAATCTATATCCAAATGTAGCACATCACGGTAGGTTTAGGGGGTTACAAATGAGGTACATTTGAGAATCAGGACCATACATTATTTTCAAACTTAGTACAATATTGAATGTAAATTTTCTCCCGAGCTTTTATTTTCACTCAAGGAGGAACCTGCAGCCAATATTTTCATTAGCATCCAAATAGTTCCTGCATCTTGCAGTGTTCTCCAAGTTCAACATCACACAGTGCACCAAGACCTTCACAGCCTCTGTAAATAACCAACATAACCACCTTGCAGTGTTCAACATCACACAGTGCACCAAGACCTTCACAGCCTCTGAGAATAACCCACAGAACCATCTTGCATTTCTCTAAAACAAATGTCACCATTTGAAGTGGTGATGATGTGTAAAATCATACTGAAGAATGTTTGATGGTCGTGTGATCTTGAACGGAACAGGGCCACTAAATAATTTGCAAAGGAAATACTGCAGTGAATAGCTAGTTGGCAAATGTTGTATTGAACACAGCCACTTTGAAAACCCTGGGCCAGGACTATTTGAGAATTAACCGCACACAACTACACGGGGATGGACCATTCCTCTGTGGAATCTGCCACTGGAATATTATCACTGCTGTCATCTGTGATTTCACAACCACATTCAGTCGCTTTGCCTTGACTGAAACGACTCATCTGTACGTTGACAGTTTCATTCTTGACCCACTTCCTTCCTGCTTCTCGGTAGAATGGTTTTAACTCATTTGTACCTCACTAGTCAGTCAATTAATTGAGCGAGTGGGCAACAGAACGGCGAGGACATTGAACATCCTCAATCAGTTCCAGAGGATTGCCGGAGAAATGGGAAAAATAAAACCCACATGAGCAGCAATACATTAGATTGACCAGAAAGCCCAAATGGGTAAAATGGCAGATGCTGATCATTTAGTTTCATTAAGTTTCTAGTGGAAATAATGGAGACAGAAATACATTGATAAGGTTTCATGTTGGAAGGAACTGCAGATGCTGCTTTATACCGAGTATAGACAAGTAACTGGGCAGGAGTAACTGGGTGGGGCAGGCAGCATCTCTGGAGAGAAGGAATGGGTGACGTTTCGGGTCAAAGAAGTCTGGATCTGAAGAAGGGTCTCGACACGAAACATCATCCATTCTTTCTCTCCAGATGCTGCCTGTCCCGCTGAGTTACTCCAGCATTTTGTGTCTCTCTTCATTATTCATTACGTTTCTATGTCCTTGTAAAATCTAAAGCAGAACAGACTGATACCGTCTAATAAATGGTTGTAGGAGTGGAATATCACAGGTTAGAAATTTAAAACCTTACATAGACAATATCTCAAAAACTAAAATAAGTAAACTTTTTCCAAATGTCTCCCTCCCCCATCTGTGATAAATGTCTATCCCATGAAGCAACTATAGCACATTCCTTTTTTTGTAGAAAAATCCAAACATATTGGAATGAAAGTTTTGAAATATTTACAAAATTATTTAAAATAAAACTGAAACCGAACGCAGAATTGATTATTTTTGGAACCATGTAAGGCAGCCCTGAGCTAACTGTGTCCCAAAATAGCCAACTTAATTACGGTTTAATAATGGGGAAAAAACTCGTACTTAAATTCTGGAAAAATGCCCCAACACCAACAATAAATATGTGGATTTCAAATATGTTCGAAACGTTACACCTGGAAGATATGAGATTCCTTCTAGCAGGCAAACCAGACCATTTCCAAAAGATTTGGTCTCCATTTCTCGACTTACTACCAGTATAAGGTGCAACAGAATTCTGAAAATAAATGGTTTCAGGACCTGGTGAGGGGGGAGGAAAAATACAAAGATGGTTTATCCCTTTTAGCTCTGTTTTATAAACTTTTAATATATCTTCTGTTTTCTTTTTCTCTTCTTCTTTTTCTATGGCTTGCTTCTTAACTCTGTTTTGAACTTTTCATGTCCAAGGGTCTCTTTTGATCACTCTTTCACACACTTACTATCCTGTTTAACTCTCTTTACTTTTCTTCTTTTCAAAGTTTAAAATATAAAGTGGTGCAGGAAATGTATTATGTTATTTTTGGCTTATAACCATATACCCATATACCAATTACAGCACTGGAACAGGCCATCTTGGCCCTACAAGTCCGTGCCGAACAACTTGTTTCCCTTAGTCCCACCTGCCTGCACTCATACCATAACCCTCCATTCCCTAAATCTCTCTGTAGACTTTGGAAATCCTCTTCATTATCCACAACACATCTTGGTATCATCTGCATACTTACTAATCCAATTTACCACACCTTCATTCAGATAATTGATGTACATGTACATATTATTGTAATGTACACTACTAATAAATAAAATTATATTAAAAAATGAATAAATAAATAAAAGAAAGTATTGAACACAGAGTTCCGTTTCTAGATCCCATTTAAGCCACACCTTTACCTGACGTGAACATGTAGTAAGGTCGCCTACCTTGTGGGAAGAGACTGATGGTGATCGAGTCCAGAGACTGGGCAGCAAAGCTCCAAGCACGGTGACACACTGACTTCCCCAGTCTCACGCTGTGTCTTATGAAACTACAGGACCTTCCTCTTCCTCTTCTGCTCAGGGTTCAGACGTCACTTCTGTTTAAAGTGTTTGTGTCAGTGTAAAACACATCTTGTCAAACCTTATTTGGCAAAGGAAAATGGGAATTTACTGAGCTCAAACATGCATTGGATGCCTTGAGACATGGAACCTCATCTTTCTAAATGGGGAGGGGGAAAAGGGGAAGTACAACAGGATCTGGGGGTCCTTGTTCATCAGTCTATGAAAGTAAGCATGCAGGTACAGCAGGCAGTGAAGAAAGCCAATGGCATGTTGGCTTTTAGAACAAGAGGAGTCGAGTCTAGGAGCAAAGAGGTCCTTCTGCAGTTGCACAGAGCCCTGGTGAGACCACACCTGGAGTATTGTGTACAGTTTTGGCCCTGTTGGCCTTTATAACAAGAGGAATCGAATATAGGAGCAAAGAGGTCCTTCTGCAGTTGTACAGGGCCCTGGTGAGACCACACCTGGAGTATTGTGTGCAGTTTTAATCCCCTAATTTGAGGAGGGACATTCTTGCTATTGAGGGAGCCCAGCGTAGGTTCACCAGGTTAATTCCCGGGATGGCGGGACTGTCATATGCTGAGAGAATGGAGCGGCTGGGCTTGTATACTCTGGAATTTAGAAGGATGAGAGGGCATCTCATTGAAACATATAAGATTGTTAAGGGCTTGTACACGCTAGAGGCAGGAAACATGTTCCCCATGTTGGAGGAGTCCAGAACCAGGGGCCACAGTTTAAGAATAAGGGGTAAGCCATTTAGAACAGAGACCAGGAAACACTTTTTCTCACAGAGAGTTGTGAGTCTGTGGAATTCTCTGCCTCAGAGGGCGGTGGAGGCAGGTTCTCTGGATACTTTCAAGAGAGAGCTAGATAGGGCTCTTAAAGATAGCGGAGTCAGGGATATGGGGAGAAGTCAGGAATGGGGTACTGATTGGGGATGATCAGCCATGATCACATTGAATGGCGAATGGCGCTGGCTGGAAGGGCCGAATGGCCTCTACTTCTGCACCTGTTGTCTATTGTCTGAAGGTTACTGGAGGATAACAAATGTCAAGGGCATTGGGGAATGAGAGTATCTATCGTTGTGTAATGATGAGTATGTGTCAATCTTCTTGTATCTGTAGTGATGTTCTGATTGAGTTTAGTTTTGAGACACAGCATGGAAACTTGCCCTTCAGCCCCTCTGTCCGTGCCGACCACACTCGTTCTGTTCTCTCACTTTCCCATCCGCTCCCCACACATTACAGGCAATTTATGGAGGTCCAGTAACCTACATCCCCACTCATTCGTGGCCACAGGGAGCGTGCTATCTCCACCCAGAGAGCACCCAAGGTCAGGATTGAACCCTGGTCTCCAGCACTGTGAGGCAGGCAGCAGCTTTAACATCTGTGTCACTGTGATTTGGGTGGTTTGGCCGTTTAAAACAATGTGAGTTTTGGGTTGGGGAGAACACAAACCAGTAATGTGATAATAAAATGCTGAATTTACTCAGTTATTCCAATATTGAGTGTAATTATCTCCTGAGTTTCACACACAAGGTAAACCCACCAGTCACCAGCCTCATCATCATCCAATTTCTTCTGCAACTTACAGTTTTCTCCAAATCGAACGGCACAGTTTGCACCAAGACCTTCACAAACTCTGGGAATAAATCACGTCCCTTCCAGTTCAATTCAGTTTAGTTCAGTGTCACGTTGGTGAGGTAAAGAGAAAAGCTTTTGCAGAATGCTAACCAGCCTGGAGAAAGACAAGGATAATGAATGCTATTCACAACTGAAGTTAGAATAGTTTCCAGTAACACATAGACTGTGTGATGTTTGAAATGTCTATGATAATGGCAAATGACAGAATCTGTTGTTTTGTAATAAATGGAACGGTGAATATTCTTGCCTGTTCATGCTGTAGTTGGTCCGATAGATCAAACTAATATTCATTGCATCAAATCATGGCGGAGGTTGGACTTAGGAGGTCACCAATCAGCTGCATATGATCATCAAACTACTACAATTTGTCAAAGTAAGTCCAATATTGAGAGCTAATTTCTCCTCAGTTCTGAATTTCACTCAAAGTAGAACCTCCAGCAAACATCTTCACAATCACTAGTTTTTCCCTCTGTCATTTGGTGTTCTCCAAGCCCAACCTCACAGAGTTGCACCAAGATCTTCATAGCCTAGAGATATAGACACGAGAGATACATTGTGTTCCAGGTGTACACTGGCCCTATCCCCAAACTCTATCCCCATTACATTGATGACTGTACATCGATGCTAGAAAATATATCTGCAATATGCAAACACAATCCATACCCAGAATTGTTTGATCATGTTAGTGGAGTGGCACAAATTGACCCAGTTAGTCACCATCATAACTTGGAAATACATTGCTGGTCCTTCGTTATTTGTGGGGCCTACTCCTATCATTTACATCATTTACTAAACACATCCATCAGTGGTGGAATAAGGATGGTCACATCCTCATGGGTTAAAACTGGAAGCCTAAACACTGAGGCCCACATCCAAAAACATAGATTTATCAGCAAAACATCTGGAGGGAATCACAACTTGCAGCTCATCATCAGCTCAGGAGTTAGTGTCGTCCTCATTGTGACAAGAAATCTAATCCGGCTCCTTCCTTAATCTGGGTTAACAACTCATTTCCCCATATTGTGTGAATTCTGCAGAGAAATACAATTCATTTTTATTGCTGCTCAGCCTCTGTTTTAGATATTTCTCCCCAGTTCCTGAATCTTTCTCTTCGTAACTCATCTCATCTCCCCGTCCACCCCACACTGTCCGTCACTCTCACATTCTAAACATAGAAACATAGACAATAGGTGCAGGAGTAGAGGCCATTCGGCCCTTCGAGCCTGCACCATTCGCCATTCAATATGATCATGGCTGATCATCCAACTCAGTATCCCGTACCTGCCTTCTCTCCATACCCCCTGATCGCTTTAGCCACAAGGGCCACATCTAACTCCCTCTTAAATATAGCCAATGAACTGTGGCCTCAACTACCTTCTGTGGCAGAGGGTTCCATAGATTCACCACTCTCTGTGTGTGAAAAATGTTTTTCTCATCTCGGTCCTAAAAGATTTCCCCCTTATCCTTAAACTGTGTGGCCCCTTGTTCTGGACTTCCCCAACATCGGGAACAATCTTCCTGCATCTAGCCTGTCCAACCCCTTAAGAATTTTGTAAGTTTCTATAAGATCCCCCTCTCAATCTTCTAAATTCTAGCGAGTACAAGCCGAGTCTATCCAGTCTTTCTTCATATGAAAGTCCTGCCATCCCAGGAATCAGTCTGGTGAACCTTCTCTGTACTCCCTCAACTCCCTCCAGGGCCTAACACAGATCCTTCCTCTTTTACGCTGACGTTATCTCTCTTTACCCTTTACATTTAAAAGTAATTCCGTATAATTCTATTTATGTAATTTCTTTAAATACATGAGAACAGAACATGGGGCATGTGTGTTGAGGGTGCATTTATTATAAGGATAGTAACTAACTATTGTATTGTTGGTGTCTTGACCAAAAAGCGTAATTTTAAATTATTGTTGCTACTTTCCACTGATTAAAAAATAAAATAGTGGTGTTTCTCTCTAGTAAATGTTGCTCTTTATTCATTAAAACATATTTCAATCTCCAACCTGGTTTGGTGTTTCCGGGTTCCAAAACAGTGTTTGGATATTTAAAATAATTTATGCGATAAGACAATGTATTTTTGAATGTATGTAAGTGAAATGATGGCAAACAAATC
This sequence comes from Leucoraja ocellata, assembly GCA_036785375.1. Classification (NCBI taxonomy): domain Eukaryota; kingdom Metazoa; phylum Chordata; class Chondrichthyes; order Rajiformes; family Rajidae; genus Leucoraja; species Leucoraja ocellata. Next base: position 23,285 of record JAWMAR010003334.1, on the reverse strand, counting down.
TATTGGAGATGATGGTGATGTACCGTGTAGAATAGATAAGGGAGAAGATGTGAACCCCACCCCACCCCCCCCAACACAGCGTAAAAGAGGAAGGATCTGTGTTAGGCCCTGGAGGGAGTTGAGGGAGTACAGAGAAGGTTCACCAGACTGATTCCTGGGATGGCAGGACTTTCACATGAAGAAAGACTGGATAGACTCGGCTTGTACTCGCTAGAATTTAAAAGATTGAGGGGGGGATCTTATAGAAACTTACAAAATTCTTAAGGGGTTGGACAGGCTAGATGCAGGAAGATTGTTCCCGATGTTGGGGAAGTCCAGGACAAGGGGCCACACACAGTTTAAGGACAAGGGGGAAATCTTTTAGGACCGAGATGAGAAAAACATTTTTCACACACAGAGAGTGGTGAATCTGTGGAACTCTCTGCCACAGAAGGTAGTTGAGGCCACAGTTCATTGGCTATATTTAAGAGGGAGTTAGATGTGGCCCTTGTGGCTAAAAGGATCAGGGGGTATGGAGAGAAGGCAGGTACAGGATACTGAGTTGGATGATCAGCCATGATCATATTGAATGGCGAATGGTGCAGGCTCGAAGGGCCGAATGGCCTCTACTCCTGCACCTATTGTCTATGTTTCTATGTTTAGAATGTGAGAGTGACGGACAGTGTGGGGTGGACGGGGAGATGAGATGAATTACGAAGAGAAAGATTCAGGAACTGGGGAAAAATATCTAAAACAGGCTGAGCAGCAATAAAAATGAATTGTATTTCTCTGCAGAATTCACACAATATGTGGGAAATGAGTTGTTAACCCAGATTAAGGAAGGAGCCGGATTAGATTTCTTGTCACAATGAGGACCACACTAACTCCTGAGCTGATGATGAGCTGCAAGTTGTGATTCCCTCCAGATGTTTTGCTGATAAATCTATGTGTTTGGATGTGGGCCTCAGTGTTTAGGCTTCCAGTTTTAACCCATGAGGATGTGACCATCCTTATTCCACCACTGATGGATGTGTTTAGTAAATGATGTAAATGATAGGAGTAGGCCCCACAAATAACGAAGGACCAGCAATGTATTTCCAAGTTATGATGGTGACTAACTGGGTCAATTTGTGCCACTCCACTAACATGACCAAACAATTCTGGGTATGGATTGTGTTTGCATATTGTGGATATATTTTCTAGCATCGATGTACAGTCATCAATGTAATGGGGATAGAGTTCGGGGATAGGGCCAGTGTACACCTGGAACACAATGTATCTCTCGTGTCTATATCTCTAGGCTGTGAAGATCTTGGTGCAACTCTGTGAGGTTGGGCTTGGAGAACACAAAATGACAGAGGGGAAAACTAGTGATTGTGAAGATGTTTGCTGGAGGTTCTACCTTGAGTGAAATTCAGAACTGAGGAGAAATTTGCTCTCAATATTGGACTTACTTTGACAAATTGTAGTAGTTTGATGATCATATGCAGCTGATTGGTGACCTCCTAAGTCCAACCTCCGCCATGATCTGATGCAATGAATATTAGTTTGATCTATCGGACCAACTACAGCATGAACAGGCAAGAATATTCACCGTTCCATTTATTACAAAACAACAGATTCTGTCATTTGCCATTATCATAGACATTTCAAACATCACACAGTCATCTGCTTGAATATGTGTTACTGGAAACTATTCTAACTTCAGTTGTGAATAGCATTCATTATACTTTGGAGTCACGTGAGTGACTACGTGAAGACCCCGTCCAGCACGCATGCACGACATGAGCGTTCACGCAGATGCAACAGCGACAAACTCCCGCTACAAGTTTAAAAAGACGGACCATCAGGGAAGTACTAACTCTGAGGTTCTGCTTTATGCACTACAGAAGAATAACCATATAACAATTACAGCACGGAAACAGGCCATCTCGACCCTTCTAGTCCGTGCCGAACACGTATTCTCCCCTAGTCCCACCTGCCTGCACTCAGACCATAACCCTCCATTCTTTTCCCGTCCATATACCTATCCAATTTATTTTTAAATGATAAAATCAAACCTGCCTCCACCACTTCCACTGGAAGCTCATTCCACACAGCTACCACTCTCTGCGTAAAGAAGTTCCCCCTCATGTTACCCCTAAACTTCTGTCCCTTAATTCTCAAGTCATGTCCCCTTGTTTGAATCTTCCCTACTCTCAGTGGGAAAAGCTGATCCACGTCAACTCTGTCTATCCCTCTCATCATTTTAAAGACCTCTATCAAGTCCCCCCTTAACCTTCTGCTCTCCAATGAATAAAGGCCTAACTTGTTCAACCTTTCTCTGTAACTTAGTTGTTGAAACCCGGGCAACATTCTAGTAAATCTCCTCTGTACTCTCTCTATTTTGTTGACATCCTATAATTGGGCGACCAAAACTGTACACCTTACTCCAGATTTGGTCTCACCAATGCCTTGTACAATTTTAACATTACCTCCGAGCTTCTATACTCAATGCTCTGATTTATAAAGGCCAGCACACCAAAAGCTTTCTTTACCACCCTATCTACATGAGATTCCACCTTCAGGGAACTATGCACAGTTATTCCCAGATCCCTCTGTTCAACTGCATTCTTCAATTCCCTACCATTTACCATGTACGTCCTATTTTGATTTGTCCTGCCAAGATGTAGCACCTCACACTTATCAGCATTAAACTCCATCTGCCATCTTTCAGCCCACTCTTCCAAATGGCATAAATCTCTCTGTAGACTTTGAAACTACTTCATTATCCACAACACCACCTATCTTAGTATCATCTGCATACTTACTAATCCAATTTACCACACTATCATCCAGATCATTGATGTACATGACAAACAACAGTGGACCCAACACAGATCCCTGAGGCACCCCACTAGTCACTGGCCTCCAACCTGACAAACAGCCATCCACCATTACTCTCTGGCATCTCCCATTCAGCCACTGTTGAATCCATCTTGCTACTCCACCATTAATACCCAACCATTGAGCCTTCTTAACCAACCTTACATGAGGAACCTTGGCAAGAATGAACAAGGCTAAACAAGGAAAGAAGGTCGCTCCCCGTTCGACTCCGACAGAACAGGAGCGTTCCATCAGTGGGGGGCAGAGACAGCCGCCTGAGCTGCATGGAGCGGCGCATGGAGCAAATGCCCCAGTGAGATTTGCTTCCGTAGCTGGAGCAGTCTCGCCAAGGGAGCTCAGGCCTCACAACGCACTGGCCATCACTTCCCCCTCAGCCGAGGGCAGCTTTGGTAACCATGGCAGGGCTGGTCAAGAAGAGGGGTCACTGGCCGAAGATGTCGGGAGTACGCTTGGGGTACAGGACCAGGAAGAGTTGCTGGGTGTGGTGAATCACTACGTGGCAGCTCCACGGGCAGTTAGAGCCAAAACTGGCGGCCAGAATTAACTACCTGTCCTTCAAGCCCCTACAGGAACAGGTAATTAATGAGGCCCTAGAGCTGTATTCGGCCCCAGAAAATTGAACCTCGCTCAACGTGCCGGCCGTCAACAGCCAAATCTGGGGGCACGTTGGGCAGAACATCCTCAACCAAGAACTCAAACCACAGCGGATCCTCAGGGTCCTGACGTCAGCCATCACTTCATATGGTCCACAAAAATGCTGGAGAAACTCAGCAGGTGCAGCAGCATCTATGAAGCGAAGGAGATAGGTAACGTTTCGGGACGAAACCTTTCTTCAGACTGGTGGGGGGGGGCAGGGAGAAGGAAGGAAAACAAAGGGAGGTGGAGCCAGAGGGCGGGGGGGATGGGAGGAGACAGCTCGAGGGCTAAGGAAGAGGAGGAAACAGCAAGGGCTAACAAAATTGGGAGAATTCAATGTTCATGCCCACCGGATGCAGGCTCCCCAAGCGGAATATGAGGTGCTGTTCCTCCAATTTCTGGTGTTGCTCACTCTGGCAATGGAGGAGACCCAGGACAGAGAGGTCGGATTGGGAATGGGAGGGGGAGTTGAAGTGCTGAGCCAGGTTGGTTATTGCGGACTGAGCGGAGGTGTTCGGCGAAACGATCGCCCAACCTCCGCTTAGTCTCCCCGATGTAAATCAGCTGACACCTAGAGCAGCGGATGCAGTAGATGAGGTTGGAGGAGATACACGTGAACCTTTGTCGCACCTGGAACGATTGCTTGGGTCCTTGAATGGAGTCGAGGGGGGAGGTGAAAGGACAGGTGTTGCATTTCTTGCGGTTGCAACGGAAAGTGCCTGGGGAGGGGGTGGTACGGGAGAGAAGGGAAGAATTGACAAGGGAGTTGCGGAGGGAGCGGTCTTTGCGGAAGGCAGACATGGGGGGAGATGGGAAGATGTGGCAAGTGGTGGGGTCACGTTGGAGGTGGTGGAAATGGCGGAGGATTATTTGTTGTATTTGCCGGCTGGTGGGGTGAAAGGTGAGGACTAGGGGGACTGCCCTTGTTGCGAGTGGGGGGATGGGGAGAGAGAGCAGTGTTGTGGGGTATGGATGAGACCCTGGTGCGAGCCTCATCTATGGTGGCGGTGGGGAATCCCCGTTCCCTGAAGAATGAGGACCTTTCCGATGCCCTGGTATATAATGGTATATGGACACACTGATCTGTTCTGTATTCATGAAGCCTATGTCCTGTGTGCTGAAGCAAAGCAAGAATTTCATTGCCATATCCTGGATACATGACAATAAACTCACTTGAATCTTGAATCTAGAGAGATATAAATATTAAATGCTGTAGTATAGATGTGATGCAGAGATTATAAACATAGACAATAGGTGCAGGGGGAGGCCATTCGGCCCTTCGAGCCAGCACCATTCGCCATTCATTGTGATCATGGCTGATCGTCCCCAATCAATAACCCGTTCCTGCCTTCTCCCCATATCCCTTGACTCCACTAGCCCCTAGAGCTCTATCTAATGATGAGTCAGTTAAAACTTTATTCAACATAAAAGGAGCAATGGCATGGCTTTGTGATGAGACAAACTAAATACCCAAATTCAACCAGCTTTGCAAGAAAACTTGTTACCGTTGTTACCCATCTTCATATTTAGCTGAATGTGGCTTTAGTGCTGTAAATGATTTGCTACTGAAGAAAAGAAATCGACTGGATATCACTAAACGAGGAGATTTGAGACTGAAGCTGACTAAATTAGTGCCTAATATAAAATCTCTTTGCAGCAGGCATGAAGCACAAGCAGGGGCGGATTAAGGCTCACTAGTGCCCTAAGCACTGACCAATCTCGGTGCCCCCCTCCTTTCCACACTGATCCAGTCCATTTTAGTTGTTGACATGTCTGACCAGATATAAAATGCAGGTTGCAGCGGTACAAAAATGTATTCATATGATAACACAATATACTGTACAAACTAAGTCAAGCTTGGGCTACATAACGTTCTACAAAAATGCAATACAACATCTACTTTAATATTTCACAAGTTAAATGTATCAAAGTTCCAATTTTCATGACCTGAAAGGCATTTTTCTACATTTCATTTTTGCAAAATCACTGATAACATCCTCGAAATTAATACTTCTCAGAATGTCTGCTTGAATTATTAATATACACAGTGAGTCGAGTCTTTCTTGAAGCATAACTGATCTATTTGGGGTTTTTTTATACGTTTCAGTTGTGAGAAAGACCTCTCTGTTGTGCAGTTGGTGACCAATAATGTTAAACATATTCTTAAGGCAATTTCAACATTTGGAAAGGCACTCTCTAGTTTGTCTTCTGTAATTGTGTTGTAAAGTTCCATGTGAGTGAAAGATGTTTTCTTGCTTGTTTTAAACTCATGAAGAACATATGAATGGAACTGCTGAAGCTCCGTAGACAAAGTGTTGTTCATGTCATCTGGATAAACATCAATGAGTGTCTGACAAGTCTTTGAGTACCTTTCACTTTCTGATAATTGGGAATTAGCACTTTGTTGGGTGGCATTAGGAACATGTGTCAGACAAGAGAATCGGTCTGCTATTTCAGTGACACCTTTCGTCTCCTCATTTCCGTTTCTAACTTTTCAACAATTACATAAAAAGTGGAGATACGGAATTTTTTACAAATCTTCATTCGTTTTTTTTTCTTTTCACCCTTTTCCCAACTTTGTGGTGCCCCCTTTGGCCCTGGTGCCCTAAGCACGTGCTTAGTCTGCTTAATAACCATATAACAATTACAGCACGGAAACAGGCCATCTCGGCCCTACAAGTCAGTGCCGAACAACTTTTTCCCCTTAGTCCCACCTGCCTGCACTCATACCATAACCCTCCATTCCCTTCCCATCCATATAACTATCCAATTTATTTTTAAATGATACCAGCGAACCTGCCTCCACCACTTACACTGGAAGCTCATTCCACACCGCTACCACTCTCGGAGTAAAGAAGTTCCCACTCATGTTACCTCTAAACTTCTGTCCCTTAATTCTCAAGTCATGTCATCTTGTTTGAATCTTCCCTATTCCCAAAGGGAAAAGCTTGTCCACATCAACTCTGTCTATCCCTCTCATCATTTTAAAGACCTCTATCAAGTCCCCCCTTAACCTTCTGCGCTCCAGAGAATAAAGACCTAACTTGTTCAACCTTTCTCTGTAACTTAGTTGTTGAAACCCAGGCAACATTCTAGTAAATCTCCTCTGTACTCTCTCTATTTTGTTGACATCCTTCCTATAATTGGGCGACCAAAATTGTACCCCATACTCCAGATTTGGTCTCACCAATGCCTTGTACAATTTTAACATTACATCCCAGCTTCTATACTCAATGCTCTGATTTATAAAGGCTACATACCAAAAGCTTTCTTTACAACCCTATCAATATGAGATTCCACCTTCAAGGAACTATGCACCGTTATTCCCAGATCCCTCTGTTCAACTGCATTCTTCAATTCCCTACCATTTACCATGTACGTCCTATTTTGATTTGTCCTGCCAAGATGTAGCACCTCACACTTATCAGCATTAAACTCCATCTGCCATCTTTCAGCCCACTCTTCCAAATGGCATAAATCTCTCTGTAGACTTTGAAACTACTTCATTATCCACAACACCACCTATCTTAGTATCATCTGCATACTTACTAATCCAATTTACCACACTATCATCCAGATCATTGATGTACATGACAAACAACAGTGGACCCAACACAGATCCCTGAGGCACCCCACTAGTCACTGGCCTCCAACCTGACAAACAGCCATCCACCATTACTCTCTGGCATCTCCCATTCAGCCACTGTTGAATCCATCTTGCTACTCCACCATTAATACCCAACCATTGAGCCTTCTTAACCAACCTTACATGAGGAACCTTGGCAAGAATGAACAAGGCTAAACAAGGAAAGAAGGTCGCTCCCCGTTCGACTCCGACAGAACAGGAGCGTTCCATCAGTGGGGGGCAGAGACAGCCGCCTGAGCTGCATGGAGCGGCGCATGGAGCAAATGCCCCAGTGAGATTTGCTTCCGTAGCTGGAGCAGTCTCGCCAAGGGAGCTCAGGCCTCACAACGCACTGGCCATCACTTCCCCCTCAGCCGAGGGCAGCTTTGGTAACCATGGCAGGGCTGGTTAAGAAGAGGGGTCACTGGCCGAAGATGTCGGGAGTACGCTTGGGGTACAGGACCAGGAAGAGTTGCTGGGTGTGGTGAATCACTACGTGGCAGCTCCACGGGCAGTTAGAGCCAAAACTGGCGGCCAGAATTAACTACCTGTCCTTCAAGCCCCTACAGGAACAGGTAATTAATGAGGCCCTAGAGCTGTATTCGGCCCCAGAAAATTGAACCTCGCTCAACGTGCCGGCCGTCAACAGCCAAATCTGGGGGCACGTTGGGCAGAACATCCTCAACCAAGAACTCAAACCACAGCGGATCCTCAGGGTCCTGACGTCAGCCATCACTTCATATGGTCCACAAAAATGCTGGAGAAACTCAGCAGGTGCAGCAGCATCTATGAAGCGAAGGAGATAGGTAACGTTTCGGGACGAAACCTTTCTTCAGACTGGTGGGGGGGGGGGGGCAGGGAGAAGGAAGGAAAACAAAGGGAGGTGGAGCCAGAGGGCGGGGGGGATGGGAGGAGACAGCTCGAGGGCTAAGGAAGAGGAGGAAACAGCAAGGGCTAACAAAATTGGGAGAATTCAATGTTCATGCCCACCGGATGCAGGCTCCCCAAGCGGAATATGAGGTGCTGTTCCTCCAATTTCTGGTGTTGCTCACTCTGGCAATGGAGGAGACCCAGGACAGAGAGGTCGGATTGGGAATGGGAGGGGGAGTTGAAGTGCTGAGCCAGGTTGGTTATTGCGGACTGAGCGGAGGTGTTCGGCGAAACGATCGCCCAACCTCCGCTTAGTCTCCCCGATGTAAATCAGCTGACACCTAGAGCAGCGGATGCAGTAGATGAGGTTGGAGGAGATACACGTGAACCTTTGTCGCACCTGGAACGATTGCTTGGGTCCTTGAATGGAGTCGAGGGGGGAGGTGAAGGGACAGGTGTTGCATTTCTTGCGGTTGCAACGGAACGTGCCCGGGGAGGGGGTGGTACGGGAGAGAAGGGAAGAATTGACAAGGGAGTTGCGGAGGGAGCGGTCTTTGCGGAAGGCAGACATGGGGGGAGATGGGAAGATGTGGCAAGTGGTGGGGTCACGTTGGAGGTGGTGGAAATGGCGGAGGATTATTTGTTGTATTTGCCGGCTGGTGGGGTGAAAGGTGAGGACTAGGGGGACTGCCCTTGTTGCGAGTGTGGGGATGGGGAGAGAGAGCAGTGTTGTGGGATATGGATGAGACCCTGGTGTGAGCCTCATCTATGGCAGCGGAGGGGAATCCCCGTTCCCTGAAGAACGAGGACATTTCCGATGTCCTGGTATATAATGGTATATGGACACACTGATCTGTTCTGTATTCATGAAGCCTATGTCCTGTGTGCTGAAGCAAAGCAAGAATTTCATTGCCCTATCCTGGATACATGACAATAAACTCACTTGAATCTTGAATCTAGAGAAATATAAATATTAAATGCTGTAGTATAGATGTGATGCAGAGATTATAAACATAGACAATAGGTGCAGGGGGAGGCCATTCGGCCCTTCGAGCCAGCACCATTCGCCATTCATTGTGATCATGGCTGATCGTCCCCAATCAATAACCCGTTCCTGCCTTCTCCCCATATCCCTTGACTCCACTAGCCCCTAGAGCTCTATCTAATGATGAGTCAGTTAAAACTTTATTCAACATAAAAGGAGCAATGGCATGGCTTTGTGATGAGACAAACTAAATACCCAAATTCAACCAGCTTTGCAAGAAAACTTGTTACCGTTGTTACCCATCTTCATATTTAGCTGAATGTGGCTTTAGTGCTGTAAATGATTTGCTACTGAAGAAAAGAAATCGACTGGATATCACTAAACGAGGAGATTTGAGACTGAAGCTGACTAAATTAGTGCCTAATATAAAATCTCTTTGCAGCAGGCATGAAGCACAAGCAGGGGCGGATTAAGGCTCACTAGTGCCCTAAGCACTGACCAATCTTGGTGCCCCCCTCCTTTCAACACTGATCCAGTCCATTTTAGTTGTTGACATGTCTGACCAGATATAAAATGCAGGTTGCAGCGGTACAAAAATGTATTCATATGATAACACAATATACTGTACAAACTAAGTCAAGCTTGGGCTACATAACGTTCTACAAAAATGCAATACAACATCTACTTTAATATTTCACAAGTTAAATGTATCAAAGTTCCAATTTTCATGACCTGAAAGGCATTTTTCTACATTTCATTTTTGCAAAATCACTGATAACATCCTCGAAATTAATACTTCTCAGAATGTCTGCTTGAATTATTAATATACACAGTGAGTCGAGTCTTTCTTGAAGCATAACTGATCTATTTGGGGTTTTTTTATACGTTTCAGTTGTGAGAAAGACCTCTCTGTTGTGCAGTTGGTGACCAATAATGTTAAACATATTCTTAAGGCAATTTCAACATTTGGAAAGGCACTCTCTAGTTTGTCTTCTGTAATTGTGTTGTAAAGTTCCATGTGAGTGAAAGATGTTTTCTTGCTTGTTTTAAACTCATGAAGAACATATGAATGGAACTGCTGAAGCTCCGTAGACAAAGTGTTGTTCATGTCATCTGGATAAACATCAATGAGTGTCTGACAAGTCTTTGAGTACCTTTCACTTTCTGATAATTGGGAATTAGCACTTTGTTGGGTGGCATTAGGAACATGTGTCAGACAAGAGAATCGGTCTGCTATTTCAGTGACACCTTTCGTCTCCTCATTTCCGTTTCTAACTTTTCAACAATTACATAAAAAGTGGAGATACGGAATTTTTTACAAATCTTCATTCGTTTTTTTTTCTTTTCACCCTTTTCCCAACTTTGTGGTGCCCCCTTTGGCCCTGGTGCCCTAAGCACGTGCTTAGTCTGCTTAATAACCATATAACAATTACAGCACGGAAACAGGCCATCTCGGCCCTACAAGTCAGTGCCGAACAACTTTTTCCCCTTAGTCCCACCTGCCTGCACTCATACCATAACCCTCCATTCCCTTCCCATCCATATAACTATCCAATTTATTTTTAAATGATACCAGCGAACCTGCCTCCACCACTTACACTGGAAGCTCATTCCACACCGCTACCACTCTCGGAGTAAAGAAGTTCCCACTCATGTTACCTCTAAACTTCTGTCCCTTAATTCTCAAGTCATGTCATCTTGTTTGAATCTTCCCTATTCCCAAAGGGAAAAGCTTGTCCACATCAACTCTGTCTATCCCTCTCATCATTTTAAAGACCTCTATCAAGTCCCCCCTTAACCTTCTGCGCTCCAGAGAATAAAGACCTAACTTGTTCAACCTTTCTCTGTAACTTAGTTGTTGAAACCCAGGCAACATTCTAGTAAATCTCCTCTGTACTCTCTCTATTTTGTTGACATCCTTCCTATAATTGGGCGACCAAAATTGTACCCCATACTCCAGATTTGGTCTCACCAATGCCTTGTACAATTTTAACATTACATCCCAGCTTCTATACTCAATGCTCTGATTTATAAAGGCTACATACCAAAAGCTTTCTTTACAACCCTATCAATATGAGATTCCACCTTCAAGGAACTATGCACCGTTATTCCCAGATCCCTCTGTTCAACTGTATTCTTCAATTCCCTACCATTTACCATGTACATCCTATTTTGATTTGTCCTGCCAAGGTGTAGCACCTCACATTTATCAGCATTAAACTCCATCTGCCATCTTTCAGCCCATTTTTCCAAATGGCCTAAATCACTCTGTAGACTTTGGAAATCCTCTTCATTATCCGCAACATCCCCAATCTTGGTATCATCTGCATACTTACTAATCCAATTTACCACACCTTCATCCAGATCATTGATGTACATGACAAACAACAAAGGACCCAACACTGATCCCCGAGGCACCCCACTAGTCACCGGCCTCCAACTCGATAAACAGCCATCCACCATTACCCTCTGGCTTCTCCCATTCAGCCACTGTTGAACCCATCTTGCTATTCCTGCATTTATACCCAACGGTTGAACCTTCTGAACCAACCTTCCATGAGGAACCTTGTCAAAGGCCTTACTGAAGTCCATATAGACAACATCCACTGCTTTACCCTCGTCAATTTCCCTAGTCAATGGTTAATCCGCCCCTGAGCACAGGGGTCTCGCTAACTTTATTCTAATTATCTTGAGATGAGCTCAAATGGTATTTTGCATTTGATAGGTGCCTTTACTTTATTGTACAGTAATTAAAATGATCAAAGTATTACAGAAAAAGCTTCCATTCAAATTAGTTTGTGTTGTATAACATTTCAGTTCTCTATTATATGCCTTCCACCACAGTGATGAATGCTGTGGTGGATATTTGTGTTATAGTTTTATTGTGGTTGTGTGTTCTTTATTATTGTACTGCTGCTGACAACCCAAATTCCACCGACCCTGGTTGTGAGGCAATAAATTATATCTATCTAATTATATCTATCTATCTATTATACGTTTTGAAACTTTATTTGCTGTTTTCGTACGAGACAATCCACAAATAGAAACATAGAAATTAGGTGCAGGAGTAGGCCATTCGGCCCTTCGAGCCTGCACCATTCGCCATTCAATATGATCATGGCTGATCATCCAACTCAGTATCCCATGGCTGATCATCCAACTCGGAGCCTTCTCTCCATACCCTCTGATCCCCTTAGCCACAAGGGCCACATCTAACTCCCTCTTAAATATAGCCAATGAATTGGCCTCGACTACCCTCTGTGGCAGAGAGTTCCAGAGATTCACCAATCTCTGTGTGAAAAAAGTTCTTCTCATCTCGGTTTTAAAGGGTTTCCCCCTTATCCTTAAGCTGTGACCCCTTGTCCTGGACTTCCCCAACATCGGGAACAATCTTCCTGCATCTAGCCTGTCCAACCCCTTAAGAATTTTGTAAGTTTCTATAACATAGAAACATAGAAACATAGAAATTAGGTGCAGGAATAGGCCATTCGGCCCTTCGAGCCTGCACCGCCATTTAATATGATCATGGCTGATCATCCAACTCAGTATCCCGTACCTGCCTTTTCTCCATACCCTCTGATCCCCTTGGCCACAAGGGCCACATCTAACTCCCTCTTAAATATAGCCAATGAACTGGCCTCAACTACCCTCTGTGGCAGAGAGTTCCAGAGATTCACCACTCTCTGTGTGAAAAAAGTTCTCCTCATCTCGGTTTTAAAGGATTTCCCCCTTATCCTTAAGCTGTGACCCCTTGTCCTGGACTTCCCCAACATCGGAAACAATCTTCCTGCATCTAGCCTGTCCAACCCCTTAAGAATTTTGTAAGTTTCTATAAGATCCCCTCTCAATCTCCTAAACTCTAGAGAGTATAAACCAAGTCTATCCAGTCTTTCTTCATAAGACAGTCCTGACATCCCAGGAATCAGTCTGGTGAACCTTCTCTGCACTCCCTCTATGGCAATAATGTCCTTCCTCAGATTTGGAGACCAAAACTGCACGCAATACTTCAGGTGTGGTCTCACCAAGACCCTATACAACTGCAGTAGAACCTCCCTGCTCCTATACTCAAATCCTCTTGCTATGAAAGCCAACATGCCATTCGCTTTCTTTACTGCCTGCTGCACCTGCATGCCTACCTTCAATGACTGGTGTACCATGACACCCAGGTCTCGCTGCATCTCCCCCTTTCCCGATCGGCCACCGTTTAGATGATAATCTGCTTTCCCGTTTTTGCCACCAAAATGGATAACCTCACATTTATCCACATTAAACTGCATCTGCCAAACATTTGCCCACTCACCCAGCCTATCCAAGTCACCTTGCAGTCTCCTAGCATCCTCCTCACACCTAACACTGCCCCCCAGCTTAGTGTCATCCGCAAACTTGGAGATATTGCCTTCAATTCCCTCATCCAGATCATTAATATATATTGTAAATAGCTGGGGTCCCAGTACTGAGCCTTGCGGTACCCCACTAGTCACTGCCTGCCATTGTGAAAAGGACCCGTTTACTCCTACTCTTTGCTTCCTGTTTGCCAGCCAGTTCTCTATCCACATCAATACTGAACCCCCAATGCCATGTGCTTTTAGTTTGTATACTAATCTCTTATGTGGGATCTTGTCGAAAGCCTTCTGGAAGTCCAGATACACCACATCCACTGGTTCTCCCCTATCCACGCTACTAGTTACATCCTCGAAAAATTCTATAAGATTCGTCAGACACGATTTACCTTTCGTAAATCCATGCTGACTTTGTCCAATGATTTCACCACTTTCTAAATGTGCTGCTATCCCATCTTTAATAACTGACTCTAGCAGTTTCCCCACTACCGATGTTAGGCTAACTGGTCTGTAATTCCCCGTTTTCTCTCTCCCTCCCTCCCTTCTTAAAAAGTGGGGTTACGTTTGCTACCCGCCAATCCTCTGGAACTACTCCAGAATCTAAGGAGTTTTGAAAGATTATTACTAATGCATCCACTATTTCTGGAGCTACTTCCTTAAGTACTCTGGGATGCAGCCTATCTGGCCCTGGGGATTTATCGGCCTTTAATCCATTCAATTTACCCAACACCACTTCCCGACTAACCTGGATTTCACTCAATTCCTCCACCTCCTTTGACCCGCGGGCCCCTGCTATTTCCGGCAGATCATTTATGTCTTCCTTAGTGAAGACGGAACCAAAGTAGTTATTCAATTGGTCCGCCATATCCTGGTTCCCCATGATCAACTCACCTGTTTCTGACTGCAAGGGACCTACATTTGTTTTAACTAATCTCTTTCTTTTCACATATCTATAAAAACTTTTGCAGTCAGATCTTATGTTCACTGCCAGTTTTCTTTCATAATCCATTTTTCCTTTTCTAATTAAGCCCTTTGTCCTCCTCTGCTGGTCTCTGAATTTCTCCCAGTCCTCCGGTATGCTGCTTTTTCTGGCTAGTTTGTACGCATCATCCTTTGCTTTGATACTATCCCTGATTTCCCTTGTTATCCATGGATGCACTACCTTCCCTGATTTATTCTTTTGCCAAACTGGGATGAACAATTTTTGTAGTTCATCCATGCAGTCTTTAAATGCCTTCCATTGCATATCCACCGTCAACCCTTTTAGAATTAATTGCCAGTCAATCTTGGCCAATTCACGTCTCATACCCTCAAAGTTACCTTTCTTTAAGTTCAAAACCATTGTTTCTGAATTAACAATGTCACTCTCCATCCTAATGAAGAACTCAACCATATTATGGTCACTCTTGCCCAAGGGGCCACGCACAACAAGACTACTAACTAACCCTTCCTCATTACTCAATACCCAGTCTAAAATAGCCAGCTCTCTCGTTGGTTCCTCTACATGTTGGTTTAGATAACTATCCCGTATACATTCCAAGAAATCCTCTTCCTCAGCACCCCTGCCAGTTTGATTCACCCAATCTATATGTAGATTGAAGTCACCCATTATAACTGCTTTGCCTTTGTCGCAAGCATTTCTAATTTCCTGTTTGATGCCATCCCCAACTTCACTACTACTGTTAGGTGGCCTGTACACAACACCGACCAGCGTTTTCTGCCCCTTATTGTTTCGCAGCTCTACCCATACCGATTCCACATCCTCCAAACTAATGTCCTTCCTTTCCATTGCGTTAATCTCCTCTCTAACCAGCAACACTACCCCACCTCCTTTTCCTTTCTCTCTATCCCTCCTGAATATTGAATATCCCGGGATGTTCAGCTCCCAGCCTTGGTCACCCTGGAGCCATGTCTCCGTGATCCCAACTATATCATAATCATTAATGGCTATCTGCACGTTCAACTCATCCACCTTATTACGAATACTCCTGCATTGAGACACAAAGCCTTCAGGCTTGTTTTTTACAACGCTCTTACCCTTAATACAATTATGTTGAAAAGTGGCCCTTTTTGATTTTTGCCCTGGAATTGTCTGCCTGCCACTTTTACTTTTCACCTTGCTACCTATTGCTTCTACCTTCATTTTACACCCCCCTGCCCCTCTGCTCTTGTACCCATCCCCCTGCCACATTAGTTTAAATCCTCCCCGACAGCAGTAGCAAACACCCCCCAAGGACATTGGTTCCATTCCATTCCAGGTGCAGACCGTCCTGTTTGTACTGGTCCCACCTCCCCCAGAACTGGTTCCAATGCCCTAAAAATTTGAATCCCTCCCCCTTGCACCATTTTCAAGCACGTATTCATCTGCAATATCCTCCTATTTCTGCTCTGACTGGCCCGTGGTACTGGTAGTAATCCAGAGATTATTACCTTTGAGGTCCTACTTTTAAGCTTATCTCCTAGCTCCCTAAATTCATCCTTTAGGACCCCATCCCTTTTTTTACCTATATCGTTGGTGCCAATATGCACCACGACAACTGGCTGTCCACCCTCCCCCTCCAGAATGTTCTGCAGCCGTTCAGTGACAATCCCTGACCCTTGCACCAGGGAGGCAATATACCATCCTGGAGTCTCTTTTGCGGCCGCAGAAACGCCTATCTATTCCCCTGACAATTGAATCCCCTATTACTATTGCCCTTCCCACTCTTTTTCCCCCCTCATGTGCCGCAGAGCCACCCATGGTGCCATGAACTTGGCTGCTGCTGCATTCCCCTGATGAGCAATCTCCCTCAACAGTTTCCAAAATGGTATACCTGTTTAGGAGGGAGATGACTGCAGGGGACTCCTGCACTACCTGCCTACTGCTTTGCTGACTATTGGCCACCCGTTCCCCTTCTGTCCTCTTACCTTTTACCTGCGGTGTGACCAACTCTATGTACGTGCTGTCCACGACTTTCTCAGCATCGTGGATGCTCCAGTATGAATCCAACCGCAACTCCAACCGTTCAATGCGGTCTGCCAGGAGCTGCAGCTGTACACACTTCTGCAAACATAGTCACCAGGGACACCGACCATATCCCTGATCTCCCACATGTTGCAGGCTGAGCAAACCACGGGGCCAATCTCCACCGACATATCCTACTCCCAATTTAACTATTATTAAATATTAAAAAACACAAAACTTTATCTGTTAAACTTTACTAATAAATACTGTACCCTTATCTCCCAGAATCCTTACCTCCCAGAATCCTTAGCCTAAAGGCAAAAATGTAAAATGTAAACCAATCAGAGGCTTCCCCAGACTCCTTCTCTGGAACGTTGGCGATTTGGTTACAACGCAGGTTCCAGCCTGCATAACAAAGATCCCCCCTCAATCTCCTAAATTCTAGAGAGTATAAACCAAGTCTATCCAGTCTTTCTTCATAAGACAGTCCTGACATCCCAGGAATCAGTCTGGTCAATATTCTAATATAGAAATTTTCTCTCTTTATTACCTGTGAATACTATTTTATTATCATATTTATCATTATTATTTTAATACAACCTAATGTTTTTTCTTTTTTTTTTTACAATTTTTTAGTAATTTCTTGCTCTGAACTTCATTTTTCTTTTTCATGGATGCCATGTTCTTTTGAAGCTTGTTTAAATACAATAAATACAATACAATACAAATTTATTGTCATTTGAGCCCCAGTGAGACTCAAACGAAATTTTGTTTCCACAGCCATACAAACAAAGACAATGTCCTACAGACATACACATAATTAAATTCACACAAACATCCATCACAGTGAAGCCACTGTGATGGAAGGCAAGTCTTTTCTCTCCCCTGCTCTCAATTTCTCTCCCGATGTCCAAGCCCCAGGCGGGCGATGATGAGTCCCACGGCCATTTTAGGCCGCGCGGGCGATTTACGGCCCCGCTCCTGGTCTGAAAGTACAAGGTTGGAACCCCCACGGGCGATGGTGAGTCCCACGGCCATGAAGCCGTGCCGGGTGATGTACTGTCCCGGTCCGGTTGTTCCAACCCCGTGACACCGGCTGGAGAAGTCGCGTTGTGGGAGCTCCGGGAAGCGGTCTCTCTCTCTCCTCCCAGACCCGCGAGCTCCCGATGTCCCAGTCCACCGGACCTGCGGCTGCGTTGCTGGAGCCTCCGAGCCCCAGGAGTAGCGTTGCAGCAGCGAGTCACCACCGCTCCCCACGCTCCGAGGCCGGCCAGCCCCACGATGGTGAGTAGTCCGCAGCTCCGCAGTCTCCCGAGCCCCCAGGTCATTTCAGGTTGGAGGCCGCTCCACGGTGCTAGGCCCCAACGACAACGGAGACCCGACAGGGAAAAGGTCGGGTCTCCCGGACAGGGAAGAGATTTAAACAGTCCCCCCCCCCCCCCCGCCCCCCACATGTACACATTTAAAAACACTATTAAAAAACACCAAACACTACATTTAACTAGACAAAAAATAAAAAAAGACAGACAGGCTGTAGGGGCCGCTGCAACGGGTGAGTCGCGCCGCCAACCAACCAAGGTACTGAAATGATAAGAATTATATATCACCACATGGGGGGGGGGGGGGGGGGGGCATCAGAATTTTAGAGGTGATTTGGTGGGGCATGGCCAAAAATAGGTTGGGAACCACTGATCTAACTCTCTCTTAAACCCATCCAGTGACTTGGCCTCCACTGCCCTCTGTGGCAGGGAATTCCACAGGTGTGTGTGTGTGTGTGTGTGTGTGTGTGCGTGTCGTGGCCCCCGGTTCTAGACTCCCCCAACATCACCAGCTGTGGGCATCAGTGGGCGTGGGTCAAACATCTCCAGCTGTTCCTCAACATTTGCTCGTTAGTGAACCAGTTCACACTGTGGCCGCTGGACAACTGAACTCTGTGGCCACAGGGTCAGCGTGAAGCTCCACATGGATGGAGTCGTCTCTTCACTAAACACAACTGCACAGGTTCAAGGTGAGGGGAGGAGAGGGAGGGGAGGAAGGGAAGGGAAGGGGACGAGAGGGGAGGATGGAGGGGAGGGATATTAACTTTAAACGGACATATAAACATTGCATTAGGGTCACATTCACTGCACACTGGGGGGCATGGTGGCAATGCAGAGAGTCCAGGCTGATGCACAGAGATTATACACTTTAAACTGGGTACAAACATTGCATTAGGTAAAATTCACTGCACAATGAGGCATGCATGCAATCAAAGATCTTTGCTATAAGATCTGTGGTTGCAATGCACTGAGAACTGTCCAGGGGGGGGTGGGGGGGGTGGGGGACACTCAGCAGGGCCAGTTCAGAGCAGCTATAGCTCTGGGAATGAAGCTGGGCCCGAGTCTGGAGGTTCGGGCGTAGAAGGCCTTGTAACATCTGCCTGCCGGAGGGAAGTAGTTCGAACAGGGTGTAAACATTGCATTAGGGTCAAATTCACTGCACACTGGGGGCATGGTTGTATGCAGAGAGTCCAGGCTGATGTACAGAGATTATACACTTTTAAACTGGGTGTAAACATTGCATTAGGGTCAAATTCACTGCACACTGGGGCATGGTTGTAATGCACAGAGTCCAGGCTGATGCACAGAGATTGCACACTTTAAACTGGGTATCTAGGGAGATATAAATATTAAATGCTGTTGTATAGATGTGATGCAGGGAGTCCAGGCTGATGCACAGAGATTGTATACTTTAAACTGGGTATAAACATTGCATTGGGGTCAAATTCACTGCACACTGGTGGCATGTTTGCAATGCAGAGTCCAGGCTGGTGCACAGAGATTATACACTTTAAACTGGGTATAAACATTGCATTAGGTAAAATTCACTGCACAATGGGGCATGGTTGCAATCAAAGATCTTTTGCTATAAGATCTGTGGTTGCAATGCAGAGAATCCTGACTGATGCACAGAGATTATACACTTTAATAGTAAGATTAAACGAGAACTTACTAGTTTGAAGTTTGATCTGCATTTCATGAGGAGTTACGATGAGGGATTAGGTTAAGAGCCCACCCAGCCCGCATGCGCGACATACTTCAAAGCAGCGGTGTGGAATCACAGACAGACACAGTTATTGAAATAAACATAGTAAAGACAAGGAGAACTAAGATACCAGTTGATCTCTATAGGGAGGTTGCACGGAAGGTCACTGGGGTCATAGGGCTCGACACACGGTGCCGCCCAATCCTTCTGGAAGACATCCATCACTTCTGGTATATGTTATTAATGCAAGAAATGCCCACTTCCCTACCTGTTAACAAAAACCTTCAAAACGTTGAATTTTTGCGCTGAAGAAAATTGTGGGAGTCGGGGTTGTTGTGGGAAACCCAACTTTAGAATTTCCAAACGTGAAGCGAAATGAAGGTCCATTGCAACCAAAGACCCTTAAGCAAAGAGAACCGAGAACTGAAGGGACAACAGCAGCTAAAGTGCTTGGTAAACATTGACAATATTGGGAATTATCGCGTTTGCTCACTGCATTTTATCAAGTAAGGCAGTATTTATGTTTTTTCTTGATTCCTTTGGTATCTAAAAAGTCTCAGAAGTGATAAATCTGGGAATCAAAACGCTCGGAGACTTGTATGAATTGGGAAAATTATTATAATTTCAACAATTACAACTCAAGTTCAAGTGAGTTTATTGTCATGTGTCCCTGCAGTATAATGTGGATAAATGTGAGGTTATCCACTTTGGTGGCAAAAACAGGAAAGCAGACTTATCTGAATGGTGGCCGATTAGGAAAGGGGGAGATACAACGAGACCTGGGTGTCATGGTACATCAGTCATTTTTATTTTATTTTTTTATTTATTCCGAACAAGTAAAGACATTAAAGACATTAATAGTAACAAAATCGAAATTATCAAACAATTGGACATTACAATCAATATTTACAAGCAATGAAAAGAACAAAAAGCAAATTTCCAATGTCCAACTCTGTGTCTGTACAAGCTCGAAAAGGAGTGAGAAGAAGAATAACTTATTAAATCTCACCCCTTTTCCCCCAACACTTCTACCATATTTAAAAATCAATTAATTAATAATAATAATACTACCCCAGGCAATTTCCCATAATACCTACAGACATATATATACACACAACTATCATACACATACAAACTTCATATATGAAGTAACCAAACATAAGTAAACAATTGTAAAGCAATAGACAAACATTAACCCCCACTTGTCAACCATCCCCATCATCCCGGTACCCCTTGAAAATTATTTTTTTATATATCATTTCAAAATGATTCATGTTTGTACATTGCTTTAATTCCTTGTTCAATTTGTTCCACACTCCTACTCCACAAACCGAAATACAAAAGGTTTTTCTAGTCGTACGGACTCTTTGTTTCTTAAAAAAAAATATTCCTCTTAAATTGTAACCCCCCCACACGCTCGTTAAATATTTTTGAATGTTTCCAGGTAAATTTTTATTTTTGGCCCTAGACAGTATCCGAGCCGTTTTGAACGTAACCAAATCTTCTAATTTTAACTCTAAAAATAATGGATTTGTAGGACCCAGATACTTGGCATTATGTATAATACGAATTGCTCATTTTTGCATCATGGTTAATGAGTGTATCGAATTTTTATAGTTATTGCCCCAGACTTCTGCACAATAATTTAAGTAGGGTAAGATTAATGAACAATAAAGAATGCGGAGTGATTTGTAATCCAGAGCCTGCTTGGCTTTGTATAATACAGAGATACTTTTTGACAATTTTAATTTTACATGTTTAATATGTGATTTCCAGCTTATTTTATCGTCAATTATAACCCCGAGAAATTTATTTTCATGCACTCGTTCAACTTCCACCCCATTTATCTTTATACTTACTAGTTTATTTATTCTGCAATTACCAAATAACATTATTTTAGTTTTACTCAAATTTAATGAAATTTTATTCCTATCAAACCATATTTTCAATTTACCCATTTCTTTTATTATTTTATCCAATAGCTGTGTTAAATTCTCCCCAGAACAAAAAATATTTGTATCATCTGCAAACAAAACCAGCCTCAAGGCATTGGACACATTACAAATATTGTTTATGTACATGATAAATAATTTTGGGCCCAGCACTGACCCCTGTGGTACAACACAAACAATATCCAAGCATGTAGAATTATGACTACCCAGATTCACAAACTGGTGCCTGTTACTTAAGTAGCTTTTTATCCAGTCCAGTACTATTCCTCTGATTCCATACCTTTCCAATTTTTTAAAATAAAATATCGTGAGATCGTAGGATGTCGTAATTTGGCCCAAGACATTATCTGAGCTGACATTATCTAATATCTTACAATATTATAAAATATCGTAAGAGTAAACCTAGCAATTATAGACCTGTTAGTTTGACTTCAGTGGTGGACAAATTAATGGAAAAGATACTTAGAGATAATATATATAAGCATCTAGATAAACAGGGTCTGATTAGGAACAGTCAACATGGATTTGTGCCTGGAAGGTCATGTTTGACTAATCTTCTTGAATTTTTTGAAGAGGTTACTAGGGAAATTGACGAGGGTAAAGCAGTGGATGTTGTCTATATGGACTTCAGTAAGGCCTTTGACAAGGTTCCTCATGGAAGGTTGGTTAAGAAGGTTCAACTGTTGGGTATAAATGCAGGAATAGCAAGATGGATTCAACAGTGGCTGAATAGGAGAAGCCAGAGGGTAATGGTGGATGGCTGTTTATCGGGTTGGAGGCAGGTGACTAGTGGGGTGCCTCAGGGATCTGTGTTGGGTCCTTTGTTGTTTGTCATGTACATCAATGATCTGGATGAAGGGGTGGTAAATTGGATTAGTAAGTATGCAGATGATACCAAGATAGGGGGTGTTGCGGATAATGAAGAGGATTTCCAAAGTCTACAGAGTGATTTAGGCCATTTGGAAAAATGGGCTGAAAGATGGCAGATGGAGTTTAATGCTGATAAATGTGAGGTGCTACACCTTGGCAGGACAAATCAAAATAGGACGTACATGGTAAATGGTAGGGAATTGAAGAATACAGTTGAACAGAGGGATCTGGGTATAACCGTGCATAGTTCCGTGAAGGTGGAATCTCATATAGATAGGGTGGTAAAGAAAGCTTTTGGTATGCTAGCCTTTATAAATCAGAGCATTGAGTATAGAAGCTGGGATGTAATGTTAAAATTGTACAAGGCATTGGTGAGACCAAATCTGGAGTATGGTGTACAATTTTGGTCGCCCAATTATAGGAAGGATGTCAACAAAATAGAGAGAGTACAGAGGAGATTTACTAGAATGTTGCCTGGGTTTCAACAACTAAGTTACAGAGATAGGTTGAATAAGTTAGGTCTTTATTCTCTGGAGCGCAGAAGGTTAAGGGGGGACCTGATAGAGGTCTTTAAAATGATGAGAGGGATAGACAGAGTTGATGTGGACAAGCTTTTCCCTTTGAGAATAGGGAAGATTCAAACAAGAGGACATGACTTCAGAATTAAGGGACAGAAGTTTAGGGGTAATATGAGGGGGAACTTCTTTACTCAGAGAGTGGTAGCTGTGTGGAATGAGCTTCCAGTGGAAGTGGTGGAGGCAGGTTCATTGGTATCATTTAAAAATGAATTGGATAGGCATATGGATGAGAAGGGAATGGAGGGTTATGGTACGAGTGCGGGCAGGTGGGACTAAGGGAAAAAAGTTGTTCGGCACGGACTTGTAGGGCCGAGATGGCCTGTTTCCGTGCTGTAATTGTTATATGGTTATATGGTGATTAATTGTATCAAATTCTTTCTTTATGTCAATAAATATCCCAGCTGCATATAATTTATTATCAATGCCGTTTGTGATATCTTCAATTGATTCTAATATTGCAAGTGATGTTGATCGGTTTGTTCTGAATCCATATTGACTTTCAGTGATTAATTTATTCTTTTCTACAAATTTATCTAATCTATTATTGAACATTTTTTCTAGTATTTTGGAAAATTGTGGGAGTAAGGAAACATGTC